>JANRGW010012677.1:8502-99528 GCA_024733675.1 Psilopsiagon aymara | reverse complement strand
GGATTTCCCCTTAGTGAAGCCATGCTGGCTGTCACCAAGCACCTTGTTGTTTTTCATGTGCCTCAGCATGTCTTCCAAGAGAATCTGCTCCAAGACTTTGCCAGGCACAGAGGTGAGGCTGACTGCTCTGTAGCTCCCTGGCTCATTCATTTTCTCCTCCTTGAAAATGGGGGTTATATTTCCCTTTTTCCAGTCATTGGGAACTTCATCTGACTGCCACGATTTTTCAAATATGATGGACAGTGCCTTAGCAACTTCATTTGCAGCTCCTTCAGGACCCATGGATAGATTTCATCAGGTCCCATGGACTTGCATGCATCCAGGTCCTTAAGATGGTCTCGAACCAGATCCTCTCCTAGAGTGGGCCCAGTGTTTTCATTCTCACAGTCCCTGCGTCTGCCTTCCAAGACTTGGGTGGTGTGGTCAGAGCATTTGCCAGTGAAGACTGAGGCAAAGAATTATTAAGAACCTCAGCCTTCTCCAAATCCAGGGTAGCCAGTTCTCCTGATGGCTTCCAGAGGGGGACCACATTGTTCCTAGTCTGTCTTTTATTTGCTACATACCTACAGAATCCCTTCCTGTTATCTTTAACATCTCTAGCCAAGCTTAATTCTAACTGGGCCTTAGCTTTCCTAACCTGGTCCCCAGCTTCCTGGACAACATCTCTGTATTCTTCGCAGGCCGCCTGTCCTTGCTTCCACCTTTTATAAGCCTCTTTTTTCCTTTGAATTTTCCTCATCAGCTCCTCATCCAACCAAGCCGGTCTTCCAGCCCTCCTGCTGCACTTTCTTCTAGTTGGGATGCAACACTCCTGAGGAATATCAAGCCACTGGAGTCTACTTTTGTATCTAATAATGAAAGCAAAAACTTAGCTAAGCTAAAGTGAAAAAGCCATATAGAAGAGCATTTTCTTAGTTCAAGACCTTTGGAAAATCCTTCATATTCCATAAATACTGATTTACTTGAGACAGAGAAATGCTAATAAGGGGACAAAAAAATCCAGGTGCTCAAGTCAGAAGGCTATTGTAAAACAGAGGACTAATACAACATCGTTTTCAATAGCCCTTTCCCATGTGGGTTATGAGTGTCAGACACAACTTGCTAGTCTCTGTCAAGCAGAGCTTAAGTCTTTCTACTTGAAAGAAGGTGCTATTTTGTGGATTGCCAGCTGCACCAGATACGGTTGAAACTGGCCAACAGATCAGGAATTCACTGGGGAAGAAACAGGGCGAGACAGACTGGATCTTCACCTGGGACCTGTCTCCTGAAACAGGCTCAAAGGGGCATGTGTATGTTGCAGGTGTGTAATAGCTTTCAAATAAAATTTGCAGGAATCATTCACTCTGTCTTGGTAGAGAAAAGTCTCTTAAAAAACTTGCTCCATTCAGGAGTAAAGCAGAAACAACAGTTTATTTGTTTGATAGAACATCGGTATCAAAAATGCTGTGATCGAAAGGCAGCTACAAAAGTCTAAGGTAAATCACTAGCAGAGGCATAATGGCAAATGAAAACAATAATCTGCCTTGGATGCTGCTGAAACATGAGACTTCTGCAAAGGTGGAAAAAATGCCCCTTTTTGTCCCCCTGGCAAGGGACAAGGGACTGTAAAGGTTAGGAAACAACAAAAAACCTAACTATTTCAGACCTCAAATTGAAAAACAACACTAATTAAGTAAAAAAGCAGGATGAGACACAGACTGAATCACGGTCTGCCAACAGTGTAAACATTATGGAAAGCTGGGAGATGTCCCTAAAACTACCTGCCAATGGGCCTTGTCTCAAGCAGGGCAGCTAATCAAACAAGTCTGGAGACTTGCTTCTGCCACTGCACCAGATATTGGCTGCTCACTCCCAGCACTGACTAGATTTTAATGCAGCTGTTGGGAGAAGAAGTCAAACAGCACTAGAAACTGATAGGAGGATTGCAAGAAGACAATCCCTAAAACCAAATCAATATACTTGCAGTTTAAGATGAGATGCAGTCCTTCTGGGGTTGTCAAACTGCCCAACATTTACTATGGGTCAACAACTAGTTCATATAATTCTCACATTTGTAACTCAACACTGTCTGAATATATGTCGCACATAAAATTGCTGCCATATTTAATATCTGAACTAAAACCTACTGGACAAATTCCTAATGAATTTTAGAAACTTCAGGGTTTTCTTCTTTGAATGGTGTGTTAAGGTTGTACTGCTTTTAAGGATAGGAAAAAGATCCCAAAACCAGAAAAGACATAGAAGGTAGTCTTACAAACATTATTTCACCATGGAAAATGATTTCTCATTAAAAAGATCTTCCACAACACTTTCAAAAAGACAGAGGTTTAAACTATCCTGACTAATCCCTAAAAACACCATCAAAGTAAATCTGACAATTTTTCTTGATACTGATTTATATGTTTAAGAAGCTGGTTACAAAAATATCCCCCAAAACCAAACTAAATCTTAAAATTAATGGAGTTGCCTCTAACTGTCACACAGGACACCATTTTATGCTTTTACACATCTTGCAAATAGCCATAGATGACAGTAAATATTCACTCTGACCTGGTAATTTTCAGGTAGTTTTTGTGACTTGACATGCTTTATTTGAACACAGCCAATGCCAATAGATAATATGGATTCCTCCATCAGTGGCAAAGTCCCGGATTCCTGTACAGATCTCACTTCAACCTGAATTCGCCTAGATTGCCCCTGCCGAAAAAAAACAATTGGAAATGTTTGGGAAAAGAGAATAACAAATACTAGAAGCTTTATGACAGAGAGACCTCTAGTGGCAGTCATTCGCAAGCACCATTATGTTTTAATTTTGTGAAGAACATAGTAGCGAGCACTGCAATCTCGGTGTCCCAGTGTTGAAGAGTTACCCTTCCGTTGCAAGGATTTGTATTTATAGGATTGATACATCTACAGAAAAATAAAAGTTCAGCATTCAGCAACTTCCCAGTTTACTTTTCTGGAGGATTTTTAAAACACACACTTGCAGGTGGGTCTCTTCCCCATCTATAAAGGAGGAGCAAAAAATTAGTCTAATGTTGTGAGCTACTGGAAGTATAGTAAACTTGACTGAAAATTCTTACCCACTGGTGCTATCAGTGCAGCACAGTAACTGTTCTTTATAAAACTCACAAGGGAAAAAAGATGGAAAAAAATCATCAAAGGAGTTGGGAAGTTTGGAGGTTCAGCTTGTATCTGACTTTTACTAAGTCCTTGTGTGGGCAATAGCTTATCATTTTCAAATGTTAACTACTCAGTTAAGCATTAACAATTTAGTGTATGTAGACTTCGAAGAACAAAGTAGTGGTTGGCCGGAAGGATCAAATAAAGGGGAACTCTGAACCTCTTTAAAAAATTATGAAGTCCAGTCGAGACTGATGACTGCTCTGGCAGGTGCTATCTCAGAACAGAACATAGCAAAAAGATTGCCTGTAAGCATCTGAACACCTCAAATCTGAGCTTATGTACACTGCCAGTTTCACAAAACCCCAAGGGACTTCACTCTCTTCCACTTTTTGTCTGTTCTACACAATAACTTATTTTGTGTCCATCCCTTTACCATACAAAATAGCCACTTCTTGGCTTTCTGCAGGCTCTTTTCACAGCCAAAATATATCTGCCACATTACCTGTCTGAGCTGGAAGATGCCACCTGTGCACACATCCCTAGCAGGAGTCACCTCAACCGGGCAGTATTCCCCATTCTCATTCAACTCTAGAATTTGAACCCAGAGTTCTACTTTCCGTGTTACTTCACTCCACCTGCAAAATACGTCAAATACAGTTTCTCTTTTTTCTTTTTTCCATAAAGAAAGAAGCAGCATAACAGATTAGTTCAGAATGCAGACTGAAGAAGCAAAGAAACAAGCCAATACATGCAGCATTTCTAAGTGTATATAATCATAGAATTATTTGAGTTGGAAAGGACCTTAAAGATCATCTAGTCCCAACCTTCATGCCATGGGCAAGGACTGGGTTACCAGCTGTACAGTTCTTAGAATTTTACTAACAACTATTTCATTCACAAATCAGAAGTAAGCCTTTGCAATCTAAACCCCAATTCCACTGCATTTTAACATTTATGCTTTGAACTCAGCTACTGCCACAGAAGCCCAGCATGGTCAGTCCTAACAGAAGACAGTACAATAAAATATGATGCTGTCTCACAGGCTTTCAAGATACAGGGTACTTTCCTGAATTTCAGGAACTCCTGTTGGAACAAGTCCAGAGAAAGCAACAAAGATGCTCCGAGGGCTGGAGCACCTCTGCTATGGAGACAGGCTGAGAGAACTGGGCTTGTTCAGACTGGAGAAGGAAAAGCTCCAGGGTGACCTCAGAGCAGCTTCCAGTGCCTCCAAAGGGGCTGACAAGTAAGCAGGATAGGGTCTTTTGACAAGTGCCTGTAGCGACAGGACAAGGGGGAATGGCTATAAAATGACAGAGGGGTGATTCAGATGAGATCTTAGGAAGAAGCTCTTCCCTGTGAGGGTGGCAAGACCCTGGCACAGGTTGCCCAGAGAAGCTGGAGGATGGAGGGTGGCTGCTCCATCCCTGGCAGTGCTCAAGGCCAGGTTGGAATGGGTTTTGGAACAATCTGGTCTAGTAGAAGGTGTCCCTGCCCATGGCAGGGGGCTGGAACTGGATGAGCTTTAAGGTTTCTTCTCACTCAAACCATTCTATGGTTTTATAGCCTCTTTTTTCCATCTCCTCTTTGCCATATTTTCCTCACTTTACTTTTAAATTTCCCTACATATAGCTTAATACCCAGAGTGCTCAACAAAAGTTTAGGCTGGAAGTAAGAAGAGAAATAACTGCCAATAAATTAAGGTGCAGAGCAGCCTTCTAATTGGAGAGGCAAATCAAGGAAAGCATTTAAGAGAATACTACTAAGCACCCTTTGGGGACAACAAACAAGCAGCCCCCTTCAATCTGAATTACCATACTGTTGCATATTTACTCCAACTGAAGTAATTAGCAACACGGCTCTTCCAGTGGAAGCACTACAGGGATGACATTTCATGGCCAAGAATGAATTAGAGTCAGACCTTGAATAAATATATCAGCCTACAGTCAGGACAATCTCTTGCTGTTTTAGACTTGATAGCTCTTTCTGGAGCAGTCTAGCATAACAGTATAAAGGAAAATAAGCAGCTTGCTCTTTTGTAAAACACAGATTGAGTTTGCCTAGATAAAAGGGGCTTCTAAGTCTTTCAAATTTTACTACTTCTAATTTCAAATAGGGATGGGCATTTCTCCTCTTTCACTTTTTCAAAGCCTACTGACACACTGCATGGTGGTTTTCCAGTAAACAGTCTACAATCTCGAAAACATTCTCAGTTGTCCTCAGTTCAAAATTTGAGTACTTATCCCAAACGTGCCTCAGAACTGGGCACCTGAGACAGGGATTTTCCTGAAAATTCTAAGCCAAGGATCTATTTTCCATATTTACCTGTCACGAAGGCTGCGTGTTTTGGCTTGAATTATTCCCAAATCCCACAGGGCTGGATTTTTCCGGTCACCACTCTGCTTGTGCCCATATACTTCTATTGCCAAAGCACCATCATAAAGATGTTCCATGAAGTCTTCAGAAATATTTACAGACACTTCCTGTAAGTGACAAATTGGCTGATGACTGTGACTACACAATGACTTAGGCTTAGAGATTTATTGCCCTTGGTTTTAATATAAGCATAGTAAAAAGTAGTAAAAAGGAGTAAAGTCATCCTGGTCTCCAAACCAAAATACAAAGGGAAGAAGGAACTATCACCTTCTTTTGCAAAATCAGGAAGTAAGGCAAAGATACATGACTGGCTGAAGATTAGAGTCTATAAAGAGCTGAAAAATGACTGCACGCTGTTCCAAGACATCATCTGATGGTTCCAAAAAAATTAAAATCATATTTTCTAATATTCAGTCAGAAAATCAAAACTCATCAGAAGGTACTGTATTTATTTTAGAAATTATAAGCTGGATAAATTGCTCAGTGTAATGATAAATGAAAAAGAACGAGAGGAGAACTCGGATAATTTGTCTGGGATTCATCTAAGCTGATTTCATCTATCTCTGTTAATGATGCCTCCACTCAGACAGTTGCTCCAAAGTCAATGGGAAGAAATGGTCTGTTCTAAGCTACATGATCTAACTTTTTACTACTTTAATCTACTACATTAGGATAACAGGCATCATGTCCCAGGACTGGAACATTTCTCTCCACTACATCAGAGTCTAAAGTGATTCATGCTCAGTAGCATCTTTACTGTGGGTAAACTAATATAAGTCTCTCTGCTGAACAGATTATTTGCCTTTATTAACACCCACTTCATCTTCTGTGATTTCCACACAAGTGAACAGTGTAGAATAATTAAACTTATATGGACTCTGAAGATGTTTAAGTTCTTATTAAAAATGGTATTATGGAATCACCCTCATGAAATATTACAATGTGAGTGAAAATGCCTACAGTTTCATTAATAAAATAGAAAAGGAAAAGAATACTTTACATTGCAGTGATCAAAGACAACCATGCACCGTGGCTCCTTGCTGACAGAGGATAAGGAAGGATCCACCTCAGGTGCAACATCTACTGGCTTCAGTTGATCCCAGAAAGTATATTTGCAGAACACAAAGTTGGAGAGATGCTGTGGCAAACCTGTAGCCTGAAGTATTTTAATCTAGAAAAGAGATGAGAAACTAAGGAAAAGCATTCATTCATTAGACATAGAATTAAAATATTTTCTGTTGGAACAATGTTGTTCTATATCCAAAGGATAGCCAAAAAAACCCAACCAACCAAACCAAACCACAAAAAAACCTTACAAAATACAAATTTCTGCACCAACACGGGCACAGTATTTTGAGTGCATTGGCTGACCATGGTCACTAGATGTCATCAGGCACATATTTCTTGGGAGTAAAAGCTTGAGGGCTGAATTTTACAAACACACCAAAACATCTTGTTTGTTTTTAACGGTGAGATGTAACAACAAAATTGTCATTTAAGAAGGTGATGTGATGCTAGAAACAACACAAAAATAAGTCTAACAGTACAGAAGTAGCCTGTCCCCTCTCATTCAAAATCAAAGCCAAATAGAAACCAACATGTTTTGAATGTACCTTCTGATCTAAATGAAGCCACCATATTAACCATGCTATTTAATAAACTTTTATTTTCCATTTGTCAAGTTAAGATAAAATTAGATGGGCTTCTATAGTAAGGCAGCACTCAAGATCCTCAAGAGGATACGTTTCCTGCAACAATATCCCATACTGCTTGCAAGCACTTGGGAGCTCTGTGGGACAGAATAAAACACAAAAAGGAATACAACTGCCTCCAAATTGTTCATATTGTCCAGAAGCCAGCACTCCCTCCTAGTGCTTTTTATCTCTCTTAGCTGTAGCTTAGCCTATCTTGTGTTTCACTACAACACGAAACTGCTAGTAAATACTTCACTTTCCTTTTATTATTAACGATAATAAATGCACCTGTATGCATTTCACAAACTAATATTTAGAGAGAGAAATACTGAGAACGATTCACAGAACAATGGGAGTTTATCAGGTTCTGACTCCTTTTGAATTAGTGTAGCTCCAAACCTAGAGCACAGATCTTTCATGTCTTCCAAGACTATAATGAACTTTATGGGCACATAGTTTAATTAATACCTTGCAGACTTAAAAAATAAAAAAAAAAAAAAAAATCACGGAGACTGAAAAGAACAAACCCCATCTAGTTATCTTGTATTATTTAGCCACTCCAGGAATAAAGTACCATGAGAAAACACAGCAGTACTTCAGGACAAATACTGGGCCTCAGGTAATTACATAAGGCTATGAAAAAAATACAGCAAGAGTATTAAACTCTGTGCATACAACTGAATCATTAGGTACAGCTAAATTATATGCCCTATTTTTATTATTTTTTAATCCTGAAACATCAATACAATTTCATATACTCAGTGAGTACAAAGACAGACCTCTGCCTCTGTGGCTGCATACTGGAAGCAAACATGATACACGAGGTTCCAAAGAGACATCTAAGGTCCAGAAGCCAACACACCAGGGGCTTCTTTAAGATTTAAGACTTGGGCTAGGGAGAGAGTAGGTTGCTCATAGGTAGGGATATAACTGGAACTCACTCTGCAGACAAGTTTTCTCTCCTGAACGTCATTTTCATTTGAGTAGTCTGGACCATCCTCGCCTCCAACCAACCTGTCATCTATCTCTCCACTAACTCGAACAACTTCAACGTGGAGACGACCTGATACCTGATAAAAAAAAGAGTAAGAATTACTTGTGTGCCAGAAAACAGTGACAGCTCCCTCCCTTTTTAGGTAATTACAGCTGCTGCTGCTTCCAGTGTGTAAGCAGGCAACATTTTATTGCTTTCTATTATCTTGTACTGTGCATTTGTTGCATGAGATGAACACTTTGGAGCAAGGCTCAAAAAACCTCTGTTGTAAAATTATAAAGCAATCAGCCACTAGAGTAACTCTGGGAACACCATTCTGCAATTTCACCTTCACACCAGTCTCTAGAGAGTCTGCAAAGTTCATGTGATGCACAGCACAGAGAATCATAGAATCATAAAATGGTTTGGGTTGTAAGGGACCTTAAAGCTCATCTAGTTCCAACCCCCTGCCACAGGCAGGGACACCTTCCACTAAAGCAGGTTGCTCAAAGCCCTATCCAGCCTGGCCTTGAATACTGCCAGTGATGGAGCAGCCACAGCTTCTCTGGCCAATGAATTAAAAACACCCAGATATTGAAGAATGTTACCTGTCACACTCTAGGTGCCTTTGAAGTTGTTCTTACAGTATAAATTTAAGAGCCTATTCTTAATAGTAGTTAGTGAAAGCCAGTGGGGCTCATACTTGTTTCAAGAAGTATTTATTTGGACTGCTTCACTCACAAAGCTGCTTACAAAGCTTTTCTTCATTTTACAGTCACCATGCTGGGAATCAGAACTGTCTGTACAAATTTAACAAGTTAGTATGTGATTTGCATAATTCCAAATCGTTAGCAAAGAGCTTGTCCACATGAAACGGGAAAATATCTCCTATATGCTGGTAATGAGATCCACAGGCTGCAATTAAATAATTAAGTAAGGATATATTATGGAAGAATGACAAACCTCTCCCTTCTGGTTGATGATTGGAACAGCATATTGTAGCTTCACATCATAGAAGAGGCACTCAAGAAAAACATTGGCTACTCCGATAAGGCTGTGGTTTTCCTGCTCATCGTAGAATGGGTCAGCTCGTCTAAAGTAAGCCCTCATCACCTTCAATCAAATTCATAATAATGTAAGAAAACCAAACTTTTCATGAAAAAGTTTTCAAAGTGCTGCACAACAAACCTAATGAAATAAAAATGGACTCAAGCAATAGGTCAGACTAGATCACAGGAATGGAAACCTGAATTTTACTTTGGACTAAGTATAAGGCCTGTCCTCAGCAAGTTCTCCTTAATGTCACCAGAAACAGAAAAGTCAGCTTGAACATCAACTGCTATTGTGTTTACATACAGCTTCTTACTGTACACTTAATTCTATCACCAACCTATGCATCATGCAAACAAGTACCAAAGTGACAAAAAAGGCTGAATGACATGCTGAAGATCACTTCAGTACCAGGAAAAGCAAAAGCTCAGAAAAACTTATCTCTTTAGATACTTCCTCCCAACCTTCACCCTCCCCCTCCTGAACCAGAAGATTTTCTCACATCTGCTTAAACATAAAATTTAACAGGGATGTAGTTTTATCAGCACAATACTGGAGTAATTTTTACTTACTGGGTTGTCTTCCTCACAGTCTTTCCACTCCTGGTAAAGATCCCTCATATCTACCAATCGATTTTCCAGCTTTTCCAGTGACCAAATCTGTTTGCCTTTCCCTTTCCTTCTCACCTGAATTGCAGGCTCACTGAGAATTGCCCCTCTCTGTGAAACAATTAGAGATGTAAGTAAGTAATTTGTGTCACAACAAGGAAAAGACAGTTTAAAACCAATATAAACCTGAGAAGATCTTTGGCAAAAGTCTAGATTCTGTTCTTTTTTAATTCTAGCTTCAAATTCAAGTATGATAGACTCTGAGCTTGGCTGTCACAGTATATTTGTGCTCAGTTTAACTGTGAAGTCTAATCACAGCTACAGGCACTAATTTCCATGACTTTTCACCTTACATAAGTATTAGAAGTAGGAACATTTAAGCTTTTCACAAATATCAAGTTACAGCAGGCCTGGAGTCCCAGCTAAGATTACTACTGTCTGCAACTTTCAACTAGTGCAAACACTTAACCCTCTTTACCATCCTGTTTCTAGGTGTGCCAGAAGACTGCAAAAAAAAAAAAAAAAAAAAAGAAAGAAAAAGCAGGCAAGAGAAATTTTTGAAACAATTGATAAAAATTCTAATCCTGGAATAAAATACATCTACTGTACTCATGACAGCATGAGTATCCCCAAAATATTGAGCTGATGCCAAGAACGTGAATAATACCAACTTCAGTAGCCAGCCCGAGACGTGGATGTTTGGGTTCTGTTCCCTCCTTCAACTATTTCTAAGCCCAGAACAAATAACCCAAAACCTTTCTGCTCCAGCTCCTTCCTCCACAATGGGGATGATAGCTTTTTCCCAGCTCACTAGGTGATGGAAAGCCAAACGTCCACAAGGAGATGGTGAATACTTGAAGCAGATGTTACCTAACCTACGCAGATTTTGCCACTCTGCAACAGAAGCAAGTCTGAATTTCAACACCGTGGAAAGGACTTGCACCAAAACTTATATCAGTAAAATAGTATATATCAGGTTTTCATGGTAATGAAATAAGGTAAGAATGTAGCATGTGCTAACAGAGCCATATTTAATGCACATGACTAGACTGGCAAACTACCTAGACCACTAAAGTTGTAATACAACAAATGCGAACACTGAAGGGCAAACATACTGAACAATTTAGTTCCGTTAGGGCTACCTTACCTTACTGTTAGCATTAAGGCTTGAAGCTGGGATCTGGAGGGTAACTTTATATTCTGTCCTCTTGTCCAGCTCTTCTCCGATAAAATTTGCTTCTCTCACATATAAATTGGCTTTAACAATCTGCTCTCGCAGCCTTCTCAGGCTGTGGGTCAGCATTTCTTCTCTGAAAGAAGGGGATATGGAGGGGGAGGCAGGAAAAAAAAATAAATCTCAGCATTTAAATACTGAACTGAGTACAAAACCAATCACCCCTTGACAGGAAGGAATCTTAACATCCAATCAGGAAGCCAGCTTCATCAGGGGCCCACTTCAACGCCACTATGCCAATGCACATATCATGGGGAATAAACAAGAGGTGTTAAGAGACATGCACACATGTGCATCTTACTGGTATCACAAAGATGTGGAGGGATAGCTCCTACAAGTGGAGTGTTGGCATGGAAGGATAGATGCTTTTCAGGAAAGATGGACTGGGGTGACAGAGGGGAGTGTCACTCCCTATGTCAATGACCAGCTAGAGTGCATGGAGCAATGCCTGGGATGGATGAGGAGCTGACTGAGAACTTACAGGTCAAGATTAGAGGGAGGGACAGGTGACATTACAGTGGAGGTTTGCTACAGAAGACTTGAACAGGAAGACCAAGTGGATGAGGCCCTCTGTAGACAGATAGGACCTGCCTTGTGGTCACAAGGTCTGGTCCTCATGTGGGACTTCATCACCCCAATATCTGTTGGAAGGACAACACAGCAGGGCACATGCAATCCAGGAGGCTCCTTGAATGCACTGATGTTAACTTCCTTCTCCGAGTAATACGGGCGCCAATGAGGAGAGAACAAGGACCTTGTTCTTGCCAACAGGAGGGGATGGTGAGGAATGTGAAGCTCAAGGTCAATCTCGGCTGCAGTGACCATGAAATGGTGAAGTTACAGATCCTTAGGGTGGCAAGTATCCCTAGTCAGGTGAAGAGAAAAGCCTCCAGACTAACTCAGCAAGTTCAGAGGAAGCCATGAAGATACTCTGAGGGCTGGAGCACCTCTGCACCTCTGCTATGGAGACAGGCTGAGAGAGCTGGGCTTTTTCAGCCTGGAGAAGAACAGAGGCTCTGGGAAAACCCCAGAGCAGCTTCAAGTGCCTAAAGGGGCCAACAAGAAAGTTGGAGAGGGGCTTTTGATATGGGCCTGTGGGGACAGGACAAGAGGGAATGGCTTTAAACTGACAGAGGGGAGATTCAGATGAGAAGAAGGAAGTTCCCTTCTGTGAGGGTGGTGAGACACTGACATAGGTTGGCCAGAAAAGCTGTGGCTGTCCCATACCTGGCAGTGCTCAAGGCCAGGTTGGATGGGGCTTTAAGCAACCCTTTTTAGTGGAAGGTGTCCCTGTGCAGGGTGGCTGGATCTAGACAGTCTTTAAGGTCCCTTCCAACCCAAACCATTCTATGCTTCTATGTGGGTTTCTTCTCATCTGAGGAGCAGCCAATATTTACTCCCACAAATACATGGCTTGGTAAGACCCACTTCATAACACAGAAATATTTTTACAAAGCATCTACTGAAACCTTTAAAAAGACTAACAAGAGCACATGACTCATTCAATGGGACTTCTGGCTCTAGAGGAGATGGCAGGGGGATTGGAACTGTATTACCTTTATGGTTTCTTCCAACCCAAACCATTCCATGATTTTTGGCATAAAAATCAGGGAAATTAAACTGCATTTCTTCTGAGGGAAAAAAAATGAAAACCAACCAAACCAAATAAGATTGTATGTATGAGTTTAGCAGTATAAACAGTAACATCCTGCCGGCTTTGGAGACTTCTCCAAGCTCTTGAGTGGCTTATTCTAGAGTTTCCCCGCCACAGATGTGGATATTCCATTTACAGAGAAAGATTTATTCAGACAAGATACCCACTAGCTCACTGGCTTTCCTGGCAAGCATGAGAGCGAGCCAACTGTGCAACACAGGAATCTGGTACCACAGAATATTCCAGTCACAGAGCTAATACCTTGATAGGCTGTCTCAAATATTTTCAGAAATATTTCAAAGATTGCTTCTCTAGCTATATAAATTAGATTTGTATTTTAGCATTACAATGTTTTTGTCATACTCATTTTTTTTGGGTAAGCTTCATCTTCTTCCTGCAGCTGCTCTTTTTGACAGTAATACTGGAAAAGATCATTAGAGGCTGAAGTAAATAACCTCAGTGCAATTGTCTAAAAAGAAGCAAAGGACAGTGGCTCCTCTGTGGTTATTGAACAAGTTTTGCATTGCTCTGGATCAAAATTCTTTTTCTCATCCTTCTATTCCCTTTTCTTTCTGCAGTCTTCTAGTTGCCAAGACCTGCCCAGCTCAGACAGATGGATGGGAGTCAAGAGTAAAACAACCTTCCAGCAGCTGAGTCATGATCCACAGAATAACAAACTCATATGGGAGTCTCAAAATGTCTTCCAATCACCTCCTTGTTAGACAAATTCATTGCTCATCAGGAAAGTTTCTCCTTAACAACAAAGCAGGCACTCATTCTTTCTCATCTTTTCTAGCATTATAGGTCTGATTATTCTAATATTTTCAACCTGTCCTCCCCAGTCCCCCACAGGAGTCCTCTCAGAAATTCTGCAGAGATATGCAATTAAATCCTGCAAAAATCACTAGCACTAAAGAACTTTAAATGAACACACCTGAGGGTCAGATTTGATTACTCACCTCTCCTCCGCCCACTGGCGTAAGCGCTGTTGGGCACTGGGGGAGTGAAAGGAGAACCTGTCCATGCTGCGGAAATGCTGCTTCTCTGGCGACAATCGCCTTCGTAATTGCTCCAGTTCATGTTCATACATCAGTCTCTGCCGTTCAAGTGCAGACCTCTTTTCCTCTTGATGTTGCTGCTCCAGGCTTTGCAAGATTGACTGCATTGGATCTAAGCAGATGTTGAAAATAAAGGAGCTAGTACTTCTGTGGGTCAAATTCCTGTTAACCGTAAAATTCAAATTGAAACACTCATGTAATGAAAAAGGGGCAGAGATGGGGGACTCTGTAATATGAGATCTTTCCCATGTTCTGCTACAGACATGCTGTATGACTTTGGGCAAGGTGGAAATGATTATGTTTTGCTACTTTCCTTCCCCATTCTCTATCTGCATTTATCCATGTTAGAGCCTGAGGCAGCCACTGAAATTCATGCTGAGAAACATCCTAGACAGTAAATACAGTTATCACATAAAAGGAGGAAGAGATTTTTCTTGTAATGCATATTAAAAAAAAAGTTGCTAAAGTGTTGACCAAAATAAACATCTACAGAACAGACTGGATGGATGATTTAAGAGAACTGAGAAAAGTGAAAGACCAAGCTGGAAAAAACTTCTTCCTGTTTCCCAAAATAATGTCATTCTGGGACAGCTACATAAGACCACAAAAACTAAAGAACATGGGTTCAGAGACAGAAATCAAGGGAGCTAATGTCTGAGTGAGACATAACACAAGGAAAGTCAACAAAAACAAAGTGAAAACACTTTGATTGCAGGCTGCAGTTCCACCAGTATTCCAGTTTTGGCTTTTCCCTCAACAAGGACTGCCAAAGCAAACAGTCTGCAATGTTTTTTTCCTCCCTTCAATTGCAAAAATGGCTATGGTGAGTCATTCACAACAAAACCTCACCATTAGGAAGTTATGAGCGAAAATGTCTGTGGTTAAAACTCCCTGAAGATGCAACCTTGTATTCTGTACATAATTCCAGTAATTCCTGTGGCTTCTTACCATTGCTACCAAGTGCCTTCATAGTGACTTCCATCTGAGCATACTCATAGCTGAAGTTAATCTCACTGGACACTTCACTGGAATTGTCCCCATCTATGTCCAGCTGTTCAACACTATTACTGCACTTCATAGAGTTGTCTCGCTCTTCATCCTCATGATCCGCCTTCTTTTTCTTCTTTGGCAAATTCAGCCTTTAAATAACAGGAAAATCTTTAAAGAACTATTAATTGCTCAACTGAAACAAAGGGCTGCTTTCAAAGACTATTAAAATTAAGTAGATTATCCAAATCTGTAGGCTTTTTCCTTTCAAAATTTGTTGATCTATTAAGAGTGTAGTTTTCCTCAGTGTAAACAGGGGAGTTCAAGGCAAATTAATCTATTCTACACTCTAATAAAAGAGAATGCCTGACATTACTAAACATACAGTTTACATAACTTAATTTTTGCAGTTGTCATATATCCAAATAATTTAGAGGCAATAATGAAATTTTATCTCTCTTTTTATACAGATTCTTCTTTCAAGCGTAAATGAAACCAATTTAGTTTTAGATTATCATTTAAGACCACTGACTTTTAAGGCATTTCACACTCACCACAGAGGATTTCAAAAACTGAGTCTTTCACTGAAAACTCCTACCAGTTATCCTGTCTGATACAGGAAGGGCGCAGGTATGGCTGGAGAGAGAACTCCAGGGAACTCAGAAAACAGTGAATTTGTAAGACACAGATCACTGTATGACATAGGTAAATAATCTAATACCTTATCTGCAAAATCCAAAAGGCAACCTATCCAAGTCAAAGCTTGGATGTACTATTTTCACTGTGGAGGAGAAAGTACTTAGCATTAACGTGGTACCAAGCCACCTTAAAGATTCCAGCTCAAAAATTAAATCTCTTCGGTGAGATAATACTACTGGTAACCACAGCAAGGTCCTCATCATCAAGATTACAGTCCCTTTGAAAATACAAAAAGTTAAGTCAAGCTAGTGCTCCAAAATTGAAATCAAGCATAGTTGTTATATTTAGTATTCAAGAACAATCATTCATCAGCACTGCGTTTATACAAGACAGCTGGAGAGGGGCTTTTTACAAGGACAAGGGGGACTCAGTTTAAACTGACAGAGGGGAGATTTAGCTGAGATATGAGGAAGAACTTCTTTCCTGAGAGGGCGGTGAGGCATTGGCACAGGCTGCCCAGAGAAGCTGTGGCTGCCCCATTCCTGGCAGTGCTCAAGGCCAGGTTGGATGGGGCTTGGAGCAACCTGGTCTCGTGGAAGGTGTCCCTGCCCATGGCAGGGGGTTGGAACTGGATGAGCTTTAAGGTCCCTTCCAACCCAAACCATTCTGTGATTATAGTCAAAATGTAAAAGAAATCAGCTCCTCCTGCAGCTTGAATGCTCCACTGACTTCTTTCTTTATACCTTAAGATAAAACCAAGTTGGCACAAGCTTATAATTTCTTTAATGTCTTTTGTACCTGAAGAAGTGGTTGTTTCCCCACAGTATTCTGTCTCCATGGTGTAGCTGGATAGGACACACGACAGCAGAACCATTTACGAATGTCCTGTGAAAAGACAAAAATCTAAAGCAAATACATCTATATAAGTTTTTTCTTGGTGGTTTTTTTTTTTTTCCCTAGTACTACCTTCTGCATTGTAAATAGTTAGGGAAGAAGAACAGGACTATGGATTGCAGCAAACAGGGAAAATATCCCCAGAAACTTCACTGATCTACTGTTTCATAAAATCCTCAAAAGCAGCTTCTTTTGACTACTTATGGAGTTCAGTGGTTTTGGACAGATATGACAGCTATGTCTGGGGAGTATAATTAGAGTTTAAAAATGAGGGGCCTGGGAAAAGATAATGTCACTAGAAATAAACACTTTTCGCAGAATTTTGAAATACAGACACAAAATAGTAACATTTGAATAAGACATTAGACACTTTGCTATATAAATGGCTTAAAGGCAATAAACTAAGAATAATCAGAAACTATTTTTGTTTCAGAATCAGATTAAGTTTGAAAATATGTCTATAGGATAACTCAAATTTGAAGGCAATAGATAACTCAAATTTGAAGGCAAACTCACAATGTCATCCAGTCCCTATGTCCTGCTCAAAGCAGGATCAACTACAAATGAGGGTAAATGTGAAATTGATTAATTTCGTGTACCTAACAATAAATTACTAGAGATGCTGACAATGCATGCCATTTTGTGATCAATTTAAATATACCATCTGCCTTTCAAGTACTGCTACTTAATCAAATAAAGCAACAAATGCTTCAGCAGCTCTTTGCATATCAACAGATTTCCTAGAAAATTAATTCAAATTTTGACAGTTACAGCTACACAGCTGCAAATCAGTATCTCATTGCTGAAAGCACATGCAATTTGCTCATCCTCTCTTTGAGAACTTACAACACCATCACTGAGAGAAATCTCAGAAATGAAAGATGAGTTGACAGAGGGCTAGATGATAACAAAATGTGAAAACAAGACACAACAAGTACAATTTTCTCACTTCAAAACAGAAAGAAATGTTTATTTTCAAATTATCTTTTTGCACCAGTAATCATAAAATACGAGATAAAACTACAATTATCATACAACAGGAGCTGTATTTTATTCCTTTACCTAGTATTTTTTTTAGGTGTTAACATAACCTGTCCTTCTGGGGTGATGTCTATAATGCAGTGTTCAGGAAGAATTCCCATTCCACACAGCTGGATATCTTGAGAGTTGTCTGAGCCTATTAATGTGTGCTCCTGGGGAAAATTAATTCAGATGTTAGCAATGGGTTGTGAAAGTTCACTAGCTCTAATTAATCCATTCTCCTTCTGGATGTATCTTTTTATGTAGATCCAAATTTGGAAGCTACTTAATACTTCACTTAGAAAGGAAAAAGAAGAGTTAAACATTGCAAAAGCAAATCCTTGCTTTGGCTAACAGTAACAGGTAAGGAGCACTCAGGAAAGTTTACAGACAACAATTAAATCCTGTGATGAAGAGGTTTCTATAATTTCACTGCAGAAGCCAATGCCTTGGGATGCTGTAGAAGCCAAAAATAAAAGAGTTCAAAGAGGAAATAAGGCAGGTTCACAATGGTTAGATCCACAGCTATTATGCTGATTCCAAAAGCTTAGGAAATTCCTGAAGTACTCAAGGCATGAGGGATTTGACAGATGAAGGACCGTGCTACACATGCCCCAAACCATCCATTTCTTTTTTAGGTATCTCTAAGCAATTTTTGAGGAACCGATACAATAGCCTAGATAAGTCAGGTCAAGTCGTTCTTCAGTACTTTTAAGATCTAGGTCATCTGCAGCTCAGCAATCTCAGGATTTCAGGCAAAACAGGTCTCAGTCATTTTATCAGAAGAATTTCAAAGCACAGGGATTTCAACACCAGAATTCTCAACTAACAATACAAATCTGTGTTATTAAAAAAACATTAACTGAAACACAAAGCCTACCCCATGCAAAGGGGTTTTGCCTAAAACAGGAAAGCAGCACAGCACCACCTGAGACTTTTCTGCTGGTGTTGATGGGCCAAGGCCTGTTTCCTGATTAGGCTTTGGCCTCAGTGCATTCTCATCATGTGTTCCCAATGAACACCACAGAAGCCAGCGCTGCTCCAACAGTTGTCAGAGCCAAAACTGATTTAGCAGCTTGAATCATACACAGGACACCTACATGAAAGGTGTCTGGAAATAATTCAATTCTTCTTCCAAAACCTCAGCTTTTTTGTCCTTTTTAATGTTTTTTAGCAGATACAACATTAAAAAATTATTTCTCTTGCTTTCATGAAGATACTACAGAGCAACAACGACTGATTTTAAAGAGGATAACATATTTCCTACGACCGACTAAACCAAAACTATCTTTCAGCCCAATTCCTAATTTTGTGGCTGTTTTGAAAGTTTTTACAGACCACTTCAAAGAGAAGAAAATGATTTAATGTGAAGCTCAGACTACTGATGTTTTTACACCGATAAAATGTTAGAACTTGCGCTGTAAAATGTGACGTAAAAATCGGCGCACTTCATTTCTCCTCCGGGCTCCAGATCACATCTACGGTTTGTTAAACTAGAACAAACTCCCCAAATATTTCAGTGCAGAGTCCAAAAGTCACATCACGTGTTTTATGTTTAACATCAGTAATGGGGACTGCATAACAACAGAAGTCCTAAGGCAGAACAGAACTTGATTTTCACTCCTGGCAAGTTCCATGTAGAAGAATAAAAATGCATTTTATAAACTGCAGACAGCAGTCAGAATTTGGACTGCACATGTAGAAGCAAGAGGATTATTGATATGCCCAATCTTTATATAAAACATTTTTTGAGTAAAACGTTGTGAATGTTGGCATTAAAAACAAAACCAACAGTCCCCTCCCCCGCATCCAGGAGATAGTTTCTTAAAGAGAACACTTTTAAATTTCTTGCAAAAAACCAAACCAAAACTATAAAATACCCAAACCTTCCTCTGCTATGAAGAATTAAATTTGAAAAAAGGTTGCACTCATTTTTAATGAAGGAGTGAATACTGGAGAATGCTTTAGATGTGCAGCTTTGATAAAATATTCTAAGTGTACCTCTGCTAATGGCATTAGAGCTTAATTCTACTAAAAAAGTATATATTTATTTTTACCTTTAAATAGTATACCAGAAGTTCATTGAGAGCTGGATCTGCATTCAAATTAACCAGGAAGCACTTATTATCCCCAACTTTAATTCCAGAAGACTGAAGAGATATGCCAAGGCTTTCCAACTGTTTCTGACGCTCCTGCAAGAAAGTAGCCATTAAAATTAAGTGGACTCATGCACAGACCTTCAGAAATGCATTTGTATCTGCCAAAGCCAGAAGACAAAACGATGAACTGCTACTGCTGAAAAACGTAACACTTCTGCAAGAGATTAGACACAAAACCCCTAATTATATGAAGCTCTGATGAGGGTATCTGTAGCTTCTTGTCCTTCCATCTTTGCGCTCCGAGGGCTACGTGCTACGGTCTCACACAGTTGCATCTTCCCAGTGGAAAATGAAAACAGCCAAGAGCAGCACACTACAGTACTGTAGGAGCTTCTCCATGACCTCACTGGAACAGCAAAATGCTACCACAAAGACATCTCTAGAGCCCTTTATTTTCCCCTTTTGAGCTAAAAAGCAACAAGTTAAGTGAAATCCCTGCCAAGTCAAGCTCCATGTCTATCTTTTGTTCCAGAGCAATCAAAATGACAAAAAACTGGCAACCTGCTATTTAACTAATGCAAATAGCACTTCCTGCTGAACAAGAATAGTAGCATTTTGGATGGTGTTTTGTTCTTGTCAATAGACTTCATAGAATTCAGCAACAAAGCATTACTGTGCAAAAATGTACATCTTTGAAAGGGAAGTGTTTGGGTAAAGACAAGAGCAATGAAAGAGGAACATTAAACGTTTCTGACTTCAGAACAGAAAGGGCTTCTTCTATAAAAAGTATTGCAATAGAAATGTTGAGGATTGTTCCCAGGACCATACAGAAACTGAAATGAGACTCACTATCCACAACAGCAAAAAACATTAAAAAAAAATAAAACTGGAAGGCATGTCACACAATAATTAGGGGGAAGCAGAAACAGGGGAGGATGATAATACTTTAAAACCTCCTAAAATTAGCAAAGATTATGTAGGAATAATGCTGGAGTATTTATTAAGGTTCTGCCCTTTACCTAGCAATTTGCTTTGTATTTAAAAACTAGGTACGTCATACTAGTCAGTGTAATTCTCTGCTCAGCACTGGAGCTATATCAGGTTCAATCAAGAGTAAAACTGCAAAGAACAGCAAGCACAATTCGCTTGTGATTTTCTCTACCCTTTTTCCCCACACACCTACAAAACCAACATAATGGTCCTCATAAGGAAAAGTCATGTGTGTGAGAGGAAAAAAAAACCCCAAAGAATAGAAGAAAAACTGCAGTATGATGTCAAAGATCTCTCTTCCGATCACCAGTGCCAGGCTCCGAAGTTCACAGAATCCCTTATTATCTACAGAGATAACGTGTTGCCCAAAGGAGGACTTGGTCCACAGTCAAAATCTTACAGGATTAATTTACAGATAATAAGCCTGTTTCTGTTAACTTTTGCTCAAATCCTAACGTTAATTAACTTAAACATTCAAATTACATTAGAAGTATGTCAATTTTTCACTGAAAATGCTAAAAAATTGCTATTCAACAGTCTTCAAGGCTTTGAATTATTACTGCCGCTCCATCTCTACAAAAGGCCTTTGATGGCCCTCATCCTTTACGAGGAATCATCCTTTCCTCGGAAATTTACAGTTACCTCTCTATCCTACCTGCCTACCCTGCTACAGTTTGACAAGACAGATGTTAGGGGGTGCTGGCCAGAAATAAAGTCACATGACAAGCCATGATATAAATGCATTTGACCTTGGACCTGTCTAAGAGTACTGTACTGGGCTTGCGTGGCAAGATTTTAGTAGTCAGGGGAGGACTACAGGGGTGGCTTCAATGAAGAGCTGCTAGAAGCTTCCTCTATGTCTGACAGAGCCAACAGTAGCTGGCTCCAAGGCAGAACCCTGCTGTGTTACCGTCCACCAGTAACAGTGGTAGGGGCTCTGGGATAATGTATTTAAAAAGAGTATAAAGTTATTGGACAGCAGCAATGTCAGTCAGAAAGAGGAGTGAGAAAACATGAAAGGAACAGCTCTGCAGACCCCAATGCCAGTGAAGAAGGAACAGGAGGAGGTGGTCCAAGCACTGGAGCAGAGATTGCCCTGCAGCCTGTGGCGCAGCCCAGAGTGAGACAGGCTGTTCTCCCACAGCCCATGCAGGTCCATGGTAGAGCAAATATCCCCTTGCAGCCCATGGACGACCCCATGTCAGAGCAGGGGGGATGCCCCAAGGAGGCTGTGACCCCATGGGAAGCCTGTGCTGGAGCAGGGTCCTGGCACGATCATTGAGAGAGGAGCCCAGGCTGGAGCAGGTTTGCTGACAGGACTTGTGACCCTGTGGGAGAGTCACGCTGGAGCAGCCTGCTGATGAAAGACTGCACCATGTGGAAAGGACCCACACTGGAGCAGTCTGTTCAACAGACTCTCAGTTCTGAAGCATCGTAACAGACTGCAGATTTAGAGACAAAGAGCAGGAGAGCTAACACAAACATGCAAACATCAAGGCAGATTTAGTCTGCAGCACTGAGGCCATCACTCTAGTTTTCCAACCTCCTCACAAACTCAGGGTTTGTGCCTAGAAACTACTGTGTAAGATGAAAGCAGAAAACTTATTGTTATTTTTTAGCTTTTTCCACTCTTATACACAGGGAGGAAAATCCATGTATGAATCTGCATTGAAAGCCAGGAAGCCCTTGTAGTCACAAGCAGTACTTCCTACAATGGATCTTTAAAACCAAAATCAGCACAGTCTATCCTAATTGTGTCATCTACAAGAGGGCTTTGTATCAGAGGCTTCACTTTCTTCTTATTTATTACATACTATTCATCACCTTTCAATAGTCCTCCCCCTCAAAAGTTCCCTACTGCAAACACATACATCAGTGTTTGTGTGATAAGAACTGGAGGTGCCAAGCAATAATCATGGTAACCTGCACAACTTTTCAATGCAACTGTCACATTCAGTTATGGTCTGAGGCCCTAAATATCAGTGTATGAGGTCTTAAAACACACAGGGATCCTATTTTTCAATATTTTGAATGCCCTTTGCCTTGTTTATTGAGGCTCTGTGTAGATAACCTTGCATTTAACACTCAATGCTCCATCTCCCATCACAAAAAACGACTTCACTGTCTGACGAATATAAAACCCCCTGTAATCCTCTCATCCACGGATTATTATTTTTTAAAAATAACTTCTCCATTTGCATACAGTAACAATTTATTATTGTCTCTGGAATAGTAATCTGGGAGGCACCCAGCTATCACAGGAATTAAGTGAAGCTTTTCAAAAGGGCAGTAAGCTTGACCTACTTACCCTAAATGTGGGGAGATATTCAGACTATGAACGGACAGACAAAGGAAACAAACCTGTTTTTCATTAAAAGAAAGGAGGGGGAAAGAAAGCAGCAAACCTGTGCTATCTCCTCAGTTTTTCTTAATTTTTCTTCCCAGGTCACAGTCATTTCCTGAATCAACTTTTCTGACTCCTCCAACCGTTCTTTTAATTCTGGCGATTTCATTGCCTGCAGAAACAGAAGAAGAAAGCTTGTTGTGCTTTTTTTTGATTCACATTGCTGTCACACAGATGGGGAAAAAAAGGAAACACAACTTTTCTCATTTTTTCAAGGCATACTTGTCAGTAAGTAAATGGGTTTTTAAAATACATATTGCACATAAATGCAGAATCCATCAAAATCTTAGTTTAATTAGTTTCAAGTACAGATGCTGAAGTGGAGTTTATAGATTTCAATGCAAACCAATTACATGATGATGGCAGATTTGCACAAAGATATTAAAACGCAAAACGAGTGTCCCAAACAACTCATATCTAAACCAAGCTTGTTCCTGAAGATACTGCTGATCTGGCCAGCCACCGTCCTTCTCAGCTGCTCTGTCAAAATGGAACATGACATCTCGGCCACTTAAAATGATATGCCACCAAAATACTTTTCTTCTTCATTTTGATATGGCCTGATGGGTGTGATTGTTTTCTTTCTACGGCAAACATGAACTCATCTGAGGTGTTCTGGTTATCTGCCCCTGCATTTATTTATGTATTTTATGAAGTGGATAAAGCCTAGAAAGAAGCCTTAATGTGTGTTTCCAGATGCACGAACTCAGTTTTCCTGCTAATCCATCATAGCTCTAATTTTGTTCTGTGAAAAAGTCAAAGGCCCATGTTCTACCCAAGGACTAACTTGAGATAAGAAGTTACCCCCCCCCCCATCGCCCCCCCATGCATCAAACTGTCCAAAAACTGAAAGGATATTTTTCATGCTTCTTTTATTTACATCCTCCAGTCTTGGTACTGGTATATTCCTCCTCTACTATCTTGGGCAAGAAGCCTGTGGACTTCCTTCTGTCATTATTGCAGTACTGCTAACAAGATGAAAATGGTTTTGGCTGATAGGTATTTATGCAATGCCAATTAAACAATGCAAGCGTTGCTCTCCATCGCACACTCCCTTCCCACAAAGCCAACACTCTTCAGAGGAATCCAAATCAGAGTGGCCTCATTACACTGCAGTTTGTGCAAGAAAAGGAGCAAGTGACAGGAGCAGAAAATCCTGTTCTAAGACAGGAGTTTCCTCTGCCTCAAGACACAACAGTAGAAACTGTCAGCTGATGTGATCTGTGTAATCTTTTCCAGGTTTGAATATCTAAATACAGGATAAAAGGGAACATCACTTCCACCTGGGGAGGAAAATGAAGCCTAGGCAATCTCAGAACAAAGATATATTATGAGTGATAAAACACCATCAGTGCAAAGGCACTGGATGCTATGGATGACAGGCAGATGAAGCCCAGTTGCTCTCGAAGTCTAAATCTTGTTTGGCCATTTATTTGGACCTGAGGCAAAATTACTCAACATTTTCACATGCTTCAGCTGTAAAATGAGCTAGGTAATCCTCCTCACTACCTACAAAGCTTACATAAACAGATACATGGGCCCAGGTTTGCACCAGACCTGCACATGTGCTTCTATGCTGAAAGCAGTTAGCTTAAATTCCCAGCTTAGGAAGGACAATCTGGTGGCTTGGCACAGATGTTAAAACATGGGATATCAATTCTGACAAGAACAGATGCAGGGGTGTGCAGATGAAAAAAAAAGGGGGGGAAGAGGCTAATGCGTTACTCTTCTGGGGGTAAAAAGGTGACCCGTCAAACTCTGTTCTGCCTTGGCTGTTTAGGAGAGAAAAGGATACTGACACCAAAAGGGAGAAAAAAAAAAACCCAACCCACAAGTTGGTGACCTCTATATTTGGAAACACTTTAAAATTGTAACCTGGCTATCCTAATGGGTCAACACTTTTGCCCACTTCAAGTTGTTTATACACATTTCTGTAAGAACACATAGATGGGCCAAAAATGTAATAAACTAAAAGGAATACAAGACAAAGAATATGGATTTTGACCTTTTGACCTTTCTTGAGTGTCCTCTTAACAGCAAACTACACCATTTTTTCCATGAGCTTAGGCAAGGCCGCTAAGATGACAACTAGGGTGGGAGTTTAATACTTGGAAAAGGAAATATGTATTACTTCATATTTAGGAAACACTACTTCATTACTTTGGAAAGCTGCCATTATTTTGGCATTAACGCTCACAAATGAAATAAATAGGAAGTACTTGTATGTCTTGGTTTACTGTTATATCTGCGGTTCATATTTCAGAGCAATTTTTACATATTTAACTTGAGATACCTTAAAGAAACTGACATACACTTACTGGATGCTTAGCGTATTAGGCAGCTCAAACGAGAACTTTCTAACACCGCAGCCAGCATTTCCTGCATACCTCATGAGGCAAATATTGTAATCATATTTTTTCTGAATGGCAAAACAGACCGATTATATCACCATTGCTTTGCCACATTTGAAAAGAGAACTCGGGATTATGTTAGGTTTTGGCCTTCATCTAACATTCAGACCATGCTCCTTTCACAATTTCATTGAGGTAGCTATGCAGATATTCATAATATCAATTAATTCCTGTATGAGATTCAATTGAGAAGAGTTAGGCTTATAAGCAAGCAAGCAAGCATTGTTTAACAGAATTCACACATCACAGGATGTAGCCACACTGAATTCTTAAAACATACTGGCTAAGCTCTGTGTATAAACTAGCCAACCTTAAGAGTCCACCCCTATTCCTGCCTCCACCACCTCTTGCTTTTGATCTGTACCTCACAATAAAAATAAGATTGCTCAGCAATGTGTTCAGATAGAACCTGGTATCTCATATTATCACATGTGTTTCAAGACTGATGTATAGAAAAATGGAAAGAAGTAATATAAAGGCTGATTCCTCCTAGACACCATGCAGTCATTCTTTGTGACTTCCATTATTCAAGTCAGGTAAGAAAATCTTGAAAGGGTTTATAGGTTTTCCTGACTAGTCAAGGCTACAATTTGTACCTCTGCTTTTGTGAGCTGTTCTCGCAGCTTCTCCACTTCCTCACGGAGCTCCCGAATAATGCGAGCATTGGGGTCTTCATTAACCACAGCATGATTAACAATGTTCTTCGCCCGGTCTGCGTACCTCAGTGTTGAAAGGGTCTCATCGTAGTTGTCTGCTGCCGGGCTTACTGTTGCAACCATAGCAGTTTTGCTGTTGCCACCAAGGCTATCCTGGAAAGTGGTACAGGTTATAAAATTAAAACTAAAGGTCTCTTTCATTTTACCTGGTCAATGAACTTAGAGAGTGAGTAATAACCGAGGGTTGGGAGGAGATGGGGCAACTAATAATAGGAACATTTCTGACAGAGTTCCTTGGTTAAAAACTAATATTTTAAGTTGTGTAAATCAAGGAAAGAGGGTATTTTCAATCTTCTTTCATTATTTCTTTAATGCGAATTTAAGAAATGTCATTCTTGGCTTTTAGAATCAGTTTTATTTTAATCAGGAATGCGAAGAGTCCGTTGAGTTTTTTTTGCTTTATAGAGCCTTACAAGCACTTCAAAGTTTTAATTGTTTTCACTGCCTAGGTTTATAAACCAGAAATATAAGCACTTCAGCATTAAACTTCTCAGACAGTACTGAAGGAACTCAGGAAAGATCACGATGAATTCAGAATATCCTATTTTAAAGACTGGAAACAAGATATTCCCAATAAGTACTAATTTAAATTACTTAAAGATCTCCTCAAACAGTATAGCTAATTTTATTCTTCTAAACACTTCAGTATGGGGCCCTCCCTTACACCCCCGCTTACACAGCTCACAATCTAAATTGAGTTATGTAAGAAATTACCCTTTTGGAATTTGGTTGACAGAGAAGGGCGTGAAACCACATTCCTGCAAGGCAGTGTGCTGGGAGGGTGGGGGAAGGAAGGAAGGAAGCATTCAGTCCTTGACTGATTGTGAAATTGTGGTTTACAATTTTGGCTAATGTGAAGGATAAAATATTCTGCTTTAACTATTGCAGCAAATCATTCTTCTGGTTGCTTGGTTTATTTGGTTCTGGGTTGGGGTTTTTTTTTGGGGGGAAGGGAAAGAGGGTGGAAGGGGAAGAGGGTGGAAGGGGTGTGTTTGCTTTTTACCCAATATCCCTTTCTGAGATAAACCCTGCTATTAACTTTCATCTTCAATAACCCATGAAATCTAGGTCAGGCATTGCCATTAGAACAATCTGACTTCATTAGCTGCTTGTCTACCCATTTCACTTACAAAGCACACACATAGCATTTCCTAGCAAATGTTAAAACACCCTCCCTTTCAGTATTTCCTTAAGACCCTCTTTTGCTGCATGATGCCTAAAATAGCTTGACAGCAGCCTGGCTGCTTCAGTACTCAGACAAGCATTGACCACACAGACCAGCATTGCTTTGTTGCTACCTTGGTAGCACTGCTGTCTTTGGTCATGCCAAAGGGCAGCTAACTAATTTGATAGAAAATAAGATTTCATATGGATATTGTCCAGCACAGCGAGGTACACCAGCAGCTAGAGTGCTCTTGCAGGAAAGAGTATTTTATACAGAAATCAACTGAAAAGTGTTCTGACTGATTGAATAGCTAAGTTCAGAGGAGGCCATAAAGATGCTCCAAGGGCTGGAGCAGCTCTACTAAGGAAACAGGCTGAGAGAGCTGGGCTTGTTCAGCCTGAAGAAGGAAAGGCTCTGGGGAGACCTCAGAGCAGCTTCCAGTGCCTAAAGGGGCCAACTAGAAACCCAGAGACGGGCTCCTGATGAGAGCCTGTAGGGACTGTACAGTCCTATTGGACTGTAGCTATTCAAAACCTATGACAGACTGCCTGATAAAAGTTCATGCATGAAACTGTTTTGCTGATTTCACTGGTTTCTTTAATGATAAGCAAAATAGGTAGACAAACAGTAAGCCAGCCTCTCATTAGCAGACAATGTCTGCAAATTACCCTGGCAAGGCTGGGTTTGCATGAGATAGACATACACAGTGGAAATAAGTAAGTTTAGTTTTCTAAGACTAAGCTAGCCCAGACTTCTCTAGCACCAAGTTTACTCTAAAAACAAAATATAGACATCAGAAATGATATTTTTAATAGCAGCCATCAGTAAAAGTCCAGGGCTCCTGACTACAATGGGAAAACAAGACGTTTGTGCTGATATGATTTGATAAAACCAAGAAGTACTGTCAAGCTAATTTGGTTCCTACACATAATCTGATGCTATCCTTCAAGCTTCTGTCTGCAACAGTATTTTTCACTTGGTACTTTCATCTAAATATTCTCAACAAAATTAAACAAAAAGTGTTAAATCTTGGGGTCTCCTGAACACTGTTTGTTCCTTAGATTTGTGGAGTGAGCCTATATGACAGATAACTCCTAGTGTCAGAACACATTTACCCCACTTCAGCATCATAATTAAAAGTTGAAAGCTAAAGAGAAAGATAGCTCACCATCTCATGGCTTCTACAACCAGGCCTCTTTGAATGAATAAATCCTGCCTTTGATCTCAATTAAAAAAAATGTTTAAATATTCGCCTTTCTAAGTAATGCTTCTCTTCAATGAGCTTGTTTGTAAAAAAATCCAAAAGCCCCTAACGTTTTGTTTGCACTTAACATTGCTGGATGTTAAAGACACAAAGAAGGTTTGCTTGAAAGAAGGCAGAACAAAAGTACGCTTCTATTTATGAGCTAAAGCAAGTGCTGAGTATGGCCATCATCATCGTGGCTACAATGCATCAGACAGGTGCTAAACAGGAATTTCAGTCTGCTTGCTGGATTTGTTTAGAAATGGAGCAGCATAACTAATTCTAACAACAAGGCTAGAAATTTGTTAGAGAAGTTTCCGCTCTGCTTGCTCAGACTGTTACAGCCCCATCAAGAACCCAAGCACATGCTGATGGAGCAAACTGAAGCAAGCTGCACACTGGTTTTGTTCCCGTCTTTGCACAGAGCCAAAAAGCACTTGTTTAATTACAGTAAAAACTCAGTGTGACTATATAGAGGCAAAAGTACATTTAAATGCTAAAAAAGTCTTAGAGCAAGGAACACTATGACATGAGGGTTTATTTTACTGTAGGAAAAGTACAGACACTATTTCTTTTACGCCATTCTGATTTCTATGTAGCTCTCATGACTGTACTACTTAGTGACCAGTATCTGTGATGTTTACACTGGGAGAAGAGATAAATCATTTCACAGTAGTCATGCTAAAGGGCTCATTAAAAGACAGCACACAGAAAAATGAAGGCTTGTGATGCCAAGGGGTTACACATGTAGAGATTTTATTTTACTTAAGCACTGAAGTCCACTTCGTCTTCAAATCTCTTTAAGGAAAACGAGGCTTTTAATTTCCACACTTACGTATAACCTGCAACTAACTTTCTTTTTCTTTCCACATGTGCAGCTAAATCATAAAGATGCCCAATCGAAACAACATCTAAAACCACTGCTAAGAATGGGTGAGGAAGCAAAGCAGAACATTCTAGACAACCAAATCTAGCCAGAGCACCTACAAAAGACAAAAAAAAAAAAAAAGGCTGTGGTGCCAAAATTCAGTTTCTTTCCAGATTATAGCCTTCTACTAACAAATGCCTTAGCTGGTCCTCGATAGCAATAAAAGAGAGCACAAGGGAAAAAAGGAAACCTGGTAAGTATTTCTATGAGACACAGTTATGAAACATCCTGGCAATCAAAGGATGAAAGAAAAAAAATTTAGCAAAATGACAGCTTACAGTAAAGAAACAGACATCACCTACATATGACACCTAATTCACTAATCCTTCAAAATCCCAGCCAATAAGGCCGCTCAAGCTGTACCAAACAGAATAAGGAAAAGACAGACAAGCCACCTTCACTAGCAGGCAAGCTTTTAATGCAAACAAGTGGTTACATTTGCACTTGCCATTCATTCAGAACATGGGAGAAATCCTTATGATGACAATTCCTAAAATCAAACTTGTACTCCCAGGATTTTTTGTCATCAGGCTACCCTGCTTTACTGCCATTGTACCTAGGAAGTGGGAAGAACAACAAACTCAAAAGCTTGCCTTTTAATTTGCCATACATAAGCGCCATACTTAACAATGTGTTTCTTCATTTAGACTTCACAGATGATCCAAGTGCCATCATGATACACTCATTTTCCCCAAAATAATAATACCAAACAGACTCTTACACAGTACTGACAGATTTAACTGTTCATTTCACAAGAATATGATGTATTAAGTCTTCTGACCTGTTCCTCAGACTGTAACTGGGATAATGCTCTGCAATCACACTTTGCTGACATAAGTAGAGTATATTAACAAATGTATTAGACAATTAGGAAAAGGCAATAATGTTTATCAATAACTTCAAAGCTAACCTTGAGAGCATGTAAAATTCAGCTGCATGTGGCAATTAGCCCCAAGGCTGTGTGTGAAGCTGTATGTAAACAGATGCATAAAATACATATAAGACCATTATAAGTCAGCAGAAGACAGGGAACACATTTGATTTGTGGAGACACTAATGGCTAACATCTAGCTAATTTTCCAAAGACAGCAGATTGGTTAACATCAAAACGAAAAAATGAGGCAGAAAAGAACAGGCTTTTATTTTACTGAATGGCACTCTTCTCCCCTTCTTCTCACTTCTATTTGTCTTTAAAAAATCAAGATCAGAGTACTTACTTTAAGTAACCAAGTGAGGACAGAATCACGATAAGGAACAAATTTGTTCTTGTTCTTGCCAGCAGCCTGATCTGCCAGGGCAGAAATAACCAGCCCAAGGGTTGTGAGGGATCTGCACAGAAAATACAAGCAACCATTAACTAGTGTAAATATTCATAAGTCAAATGTATATTTAGATAGTGACTTTCTCTCCAACAATGAGCTCCAAGGAAAAGCTTCTTAATACAGTTATTATTCTTTTCTCACAAAAGCTCTTCTCCTTTTTTCAACCTTAATCATCATGTCTTCAAAACGCAATTATGTGGTAGTTATAGGAACACAAGTACAGAGGGAAAAATGCCAATCATTTTAAACAGATGTCTGAATGAGATCTCTGCTTAAGACTTCGGTATGTCAGAACAAGAAGTAAAGCGAAGAAAAAAAAAACAGCTACAAGAGCTTATACTGAATTTATTTCACAAGCATGCTGTATTTAGCAGTCATGATTGCACTGAAGAAAAAAAGTAAGAAAAATAAATAATCAGAGCCTTACTTGTTAATGTTGCTTCCTTCTTTCAACCTATCTCCTGCAGCACCTGTTTTAGTTGCCCTTTCACTACCGGCCAAGTCCACCAGACTCAGCTTGCCCACCTTCTCTCCAGATGTCTGCAGAAGGAATCAGAGAACAGCTACTTTTAGTTCACTTGAGTTACAGTCGGATGTGTTTTCTAAGAAGAATCAAGCTTTATCTCTTGGTGCAGACTCTCTGCAGCTGTTCCAAGACCTCTGAAAGTCACTGAACTTGAATAGTATCCTGTGTTAACTCACTACCTGCTGCTTAAAAAAGAACAGAAGTATGTGAAGTCAGATAGAGTAATATCCTCAAGACATCTCAGAAACCTCCAGAGGAGAGCTACACAGAGCATATTAGTACAGTTTAAACCAGGAAGAATGCAGAGGTAGTACAGGTGAAGGAGTCACAAACAAAGACATGGGGTTTACAATCCCATCTTGAAAACAGTCCTCTAAAACCCTCAGATTTTATACCAGGTTGCTTCTGGTTTTCAGAGACAAAGAATGAACCTCACAAGAAGCACGTTATAATATACAAAATTTATTACAACTGAAAGGTCTCCTGTATCCTCAATGTCCTCCTAGAAAACAATCCAAGCTACATGAGTATTTAAACCCGTAACACACAGTTAGTTACAAACACTTGACTCTCATTTGACACAAAACACCATTCTGAAACACTCCATGAATTTCATATGCCAATACAAAGTGGAAAAGAAAACTGCCTTTGAGAACAGTTTGCTCACATCATGCTGCTCTCCTGCAGCACTGACAATTTTAGCATTTTGGTAGCACAGTTACAAAGTGCTACATTCCTCTAAATGAACAGGATAATTAGAATCAATATGCTTTCAAAAATGTTACTCTAAGCTTCTCAAATATAATGTAATCATCAGGCCATACTGAAACAAGTCATTTCCAGGACTGAAAGAACCAGCAGATCAGAGAAATCTGTTCCAGAAACTCACACAGTGGTCACTGGAAGAAGCAGATAATAAGAACTACCACCTTGCATTCAGGCTAACCATGACCACACAAAACACACGTATGATAAGCTCACAGTTTGGCCACAGCAAAAACACAAGGACAAACTACATCAAATCAAAGAGCTCAGCACAGTATGACTGCTGATTCAAAGTGTAAAGAGATTTTAAAAAAAAATAATCAAATAAAGAACAAGGAAAATTGTTTTGGGTAAGAAGATTGGTGGAGAATGAGAAATGAGGGGGAAAAAAGCCCATATGCTCACTATGTTTTATATTGCATTCAGTAGTTAGGAACGTACACGCCTTAGATTTGCTCCATTACCACTCAATTTCTCCAAACCTTTAAAAATATTAAAGAATTGCCAAAGCACTAAATCTATTAACAATTTGAAGAGTTTTAGTATGGAAGATCTATTTCAATTTTAGTTCATCACCATTTTCTGTGAGGGATTAAATAATATTAACAAATAAATATATTTCACACACCCCTCCAAGGAATATTTAAATATATGGAAATTTAAAGAAAAATAATTTCACATTTAATTGTCTATTAGACATTTATTATATACCCATAAAAATAATACTACCATACAATGCAAAATTTTTCAAATTACTAAGTGTTCTTGTTTCTAAAAGTTGGTCATTTATACATATTTGCATGAAATAAGCTCTTGAAGGAGACCACCACATGTATACTCAGGTGTTCATGTATTTTAAATCTACACACTTTGTCTTTAGTTCTGCCCCCAGTCTGTACAGTATACACTATTGCTCAAAAAGTGTTCAGTTTAGATTCTAGGAATAGATCTTTCCTGCCCCCTCCAGCAGGTCTGCTGCAACCTGAGTCCTGCATTTTTGCTTTCCACTTAAAAAAACCCTCACATTTCACTTCTAAACCTGTTCAACTAATTTCCCTACACTGCAGAACAAGCCCATGAGCACTACTAGAACTTAGCCAACCAAAGCCAGAGCTAACCTGATTCAGCACTTGCAGTGCACAAAGGTAGGAGACTATGGCAAATGGCTTCCTGAGATGCCTTCCAACCAACCCTTTCTATGAGTTCATGAAATATATTAAAGCAAGAGACACAGATCCTAGCTTAATATTTGGGCTTTGTAACTTGCTTTACTCACCCCTGACTGTACATCATAGAGTGTGTGGGTAAGGATGATCTTGAAGACTGCATGGGACCGACTGCTCTCCTCATTCATATTGGTTGCAGCCACTGTTCGAGATTTGTTGCCTTCGGACATCAAGGACTCGATGTCCTAGATACAATTTTCACAGTCATAAGCATATATGCATTAACATTCTTTTATTATCTACCAAAACAATCTCATTTCGGTAAAATATAGCAAGGATTTTCTCACTAAGCTTCCTGCTGTTTGTTCATAAAATGTCAGAAAAAAAAATATTGTGATCTCCCTTTTAAAGAGTAGAAATGGTGCAATGCTGTGACATGCATATTTATCCATTACCTCTACCTAGATATTAAATATCAAGAAAAATAATGCACCTGGCTGCATAATACTCAAAAGCAAAGAAAAAAAGTGAATAAACAACAATTCATGTTTGAACACTTGAACATTTTAGCCCCAGTTGTCAAACACATGTTCCCGAAATCTGTAATACTGACAGAAGGCTCAAAGACGGGGGAATGGCTTGAAACTGAAAAGGGGAAATTTAAATTAGCCATTAGGAAGCTCTTCTCTGTGAGTGTGGTGAGGTGCAACCAAAAGAATTCTAAAGATTCAATAAAAGTTTTATTAAACAGAACCACACTAAAAAGGCCATTACATTCCTTCTCCATATAACAGCTTATAAACTCCTTTGATACATTAAGTTGTGATATTTGAGAAATACACAGCTCCCCTGCTTCAGGGATTTACAGCAACCCTGCAAAATGGTTAAAACTCTGGAGTCCTGGCCTTGAATTTATTTATGCATCTCTGCCTGGATGACGGTAAAAAAGCCCCAAAAAACCAATCAAATGGGAGACCACCACAGACCACTTTGACTCTGTAAGCTGCATCACAAAAAAGCTGCTGGGTGACATGTAAATGAAAAGCACACAGTGTGTCTTGGCTTAACAGAAACCACCACCACGTAAAGGTTGATGAGAAACTGCAGTAGGAAGGGTTGCACCATTTTCATGTTTTGCTTAAGATGAGAGACTTCCATCCCATATTTATTAATTTGCCTCACAGTACATTTATGCTTCTTACAAATTTACTATCCAGCAAACAGGTTTTGTGTAATGTCCTCATGTATTTGTCTTGTAAACAACCATTAGCTTATAATTTCAGTGTGCCTGTGTGCGATCAGTAATGTGTGTGGGCAATGGCATGACAGCCAGTGACACAATGTGATACTGAAAGACATTCTCTGCTAAATCCTGGTTCTGTAATCAATCACAGAACATTTTGTCATGGACACAGTGCACGCTCATCTTAAGTTTAGGAGGAAAGCTGTTTCATTAAATTGTTGAATTATTTCCAGAATTACTGAAGAGTACCAGATAAAGATGAGTTTCTGCTCTTAACCCTGTTTTCCCTGGTGAACACAACACAACAGTCCTACAGCTCTCTTGCTCTAAAATCCATGTTTCTACCATGGCAATTAGGAATAGCTTAATAGTTTTACTCTACTTAAGGGACAGTACCCTAGTGTTTAGGAAGTCAACACAAACCTCTCATAAAATTGATCCTTACCTTGTAGCTAGCAACGGCTAGCTTGGATAGGCCATCTACGTAAGGACCATAAACACTGTGTTCTCTAACTTTTAATGACTGACGGCTTCTGGTTGGAAAAAAAAGGTATTTATAAGCACGACTGACTTAAGACAACATTTATAGAAAGTCAATTTCTCACTGACAGATCTCAAACATTATGGTATTACAAATACCATAATAAAGCACAGAACAAGGCTGATAATGCAAACAAAAAAGCCTTATGTCTACTTGTAAAATGCTGACACATTTTGTCACTCCATAAAAGCTAGTAACATGGTGAATTTACTCCAAGCTTTCAGTCTTATTACCTTATTTTGATTTAAAATGAAAGAATACTGAGATCAGGAAAAAGCAAAAGCCACCCTACACAAATGCCTTAGGTGGGATCCATTAAGGCAAACCGGTTATGGAAACAAAGAGTGTATGACAACACAGTACAGTGCCGCTGACTCACCCTTTTGGGTCAAGAAGATCTCTGACTTTCTCATTGTATATCTCCATGTAGGATACTTCCACTTTGAAACTCTGCTCTTCATTTTCCTCTTTCTGTGCTCTTTCAAAGAGTCCACTACAAAGTCTAGGGATTAATCCAGGTTGGTCAGCAGTACCCATCATTGTGTATGATTTTCCAGATCCTGTGAGAATGAATCTATGATTAGTGTGCATGCACAAGGTTTTTTGCTGCGCAGAACACAGAAAGGAAATAGAGAGAAGAGGTTAAAAAAAAAAATAATAAATTTTTGCATTTCAGTGAAAGATATTTGTGCAGTTTTTTACTTTAATCAAACCATTATTTGGCTAAAGATTATTTAATTAGAAAGAAAAGCAAAACAAGAAACTTAGCTCAAACTGACAGAAAAGACTTTTTTCAGGTAGATACAGTCTTGCTATAGCTGACAACCCACAAAACCCACGCGTGCCTCAATAAAAAAAATCAATTGCGCAAGCATACCCATTTTTGCACATTGCACTTACAATGATGATTAAAGATTATTCTAACTGAAGAAGCAGAAAATATGAGTGATGCACTGAATTCAGGGATGATCACAGTCATTCTAAAGATTCTAATCTAAGGTGTGAAAAATAAGGGTAGTCAGCAGCAAGGGAAAAAATCGTATTTTTTACCCTGCCCACCTCACAGCTGAAGTTAGAAAAGAGACAGACATTTTTTATCTACATCACATGGCATTTCTCCTGGAACAATGTCACAACAGCCATGAAAAGGGCCTCCAGTCAGAACATAACTCCTTTTGTATCAACAGTATTTCTCCCTTATGTCTGGAAGGGACTTACCAGTTTGCCCATAGGCAAAGATGCAAGCGTTATAGCCTTCAAAGGCATTCTGAAGAATATTCTCCCCAAGGCACTTGAAAACAACATCTTGACCTAAGAAACAAAACACACAAGCTAATGCTGTAACGAAGCAAGAAAAGCCTTTTCCTTGATTTGGATTCTTCAGTGATAATGTAATGCAGTTGGTGATTTTCTGCTGTTGTGGCCTAAATCACATTCTGTATTTGCTCCCTACAGATGAGCAAGACCATCAGCCAGCAGATATGCCCCAAATTTATGTTACTGCAAAAATCAGAAGCTGGAATTATCAGGCATATACCTGTATGTACTTAAAACAACGTCTTATCAATGTTCAGACTCAAAGGTTTTATCAGCAGAAAATCAACTACCAACTGCAGAATTTATTCAAGTGGTGAATGATACCACCACAAAATATACTTAGCCTGTACATTTTAACAACTGACAGATGATTTTAATCTACGGCAAATAGTAGAGCATTAGACTTTACTGCATACATGCAAGTTACTAAATAATAAAAGTGATTTTTGCAGAAAAGGAATCACAGCTATGTGACATAGTACAAGGTAAGTGCTAGCAAAACATAAGGTATATCACTTCTTTTGTAATTGAAGCAAATCTGTAGGAACAGCTGTTTGGCTCCTTTTCCAAGAAAAGGAGAAATGCTTTATGTATTTGGGCATTACCTGTTTAAGCAAACCCTCTATTTTCAGAATTTCTTCTACCAACAGGGGAACTAAAGTCTGAACAAGACATGGCAAAACTTTATGGACTGAAAAGTCCTCTCAAATACACTAATGGTCCTGAAAGCTTTTCCTTTCTCTCATTTATTGGAGTTTGTATCTTGACATCAAAGCCCACTCTGAATTTTACGCATGCAAAATTCCCCAGCAAAACTACTAATAGCTGTGCCTGGATAATGGAGCACATTAGCAGAATGGTTTTGGACCAAACACTTCCAGTGTCTAAGAGACCATAACATAAGGGATATAGCTGCCTCTATCACTCTGAGAAACAAAAAAATTCCTTTCCTATGTAATCTGTACAGCTGAAAAAGCACTTTATTCTCATTTCCTCACTAAATTGCTATTCATCAGTTATTTGGTAAAGAAATTAAGATCTAGAAGCATGTGCTTCTTATTTTTCTTGTGATTATTTTTTATAAATGTAAACAAGCTTAACAAAATCCCAATTTTATAAGATAACAAGTATGAAAGGGATAGATCACAAAAAGGGGCAATTCCAAATATATTTGATATTTTACCGTAATTCTTTGTCAAAATGTGTCAGAATAATACATAGAAAATTTGAATTACATACATTACACATTCTCACCAAACCATATGAACTCACGTAGCCCTATATTAAATTAGGCTTTTTTTAATACACCATTATTGAGTTCTAATACAATGCCAACCTCCCACCAGCACTATGAAACGTGAAATTACATATAGAAACTTTCCCTAAATCCTAAAAAGGATTTGATGCTGTTAAAATTATGGACTTGAAACAGTATTTTAAATAAAGATGCAAATATGAGTAACTCATTATTTCTCAATTTCCTACACTGCAAATGGGTAGCAATGCCTTTTGCTATCATCACCTTTAGAGAATAGAAACAGGAATGACTGAAGTTTTTCTTTTTTCTTTTGACAAGCAGTCATACAGTGGGAGGCACTTCATGCCATATGGTCTGTGCCCAAGAGCAAATATTGTACTTTAATGACAACATTCACACTTGGAGACAACAAGCACAAAGCTACAGTAAATATTACCTGCATACTTTTCTTTGACAGATTCATCCATAGACCAAAAGCAGTGATCGTAAGCAAATACCTGTAGGAAGAAGGATACCTTATAAAAACTGTTGCTAAATCAAACACATTATCCAAATTTTGACAGCTGGCTAACATCAGGCTCCTCAGGGCATTGTGAACATAATATATATTGCCACAGAATTACTTCCATTCTATGAGTTTGAAGCCTGAACAAATAGTGCATTTTCTTACCCTTCCAATACCTAAAGGGGGCGACAAGAAAGCTGGAGGAGGACTTTTGGCAAGGGCCTGTAGGGATAGGACAAGGGGAAATGGCTTTAAACTGATGGATGGGACAGACTGGCAGTGCTCAAGGCCGGGCTGGAGAGAGCCTTGGGTGGCTTGGTTTAGTGGGAGGTGTCCCTGCCCATGGCAGGGGAGTTGGAACGAGATGATCTTAAGGTCCTTTCCAACCCGAACTATTCTGTGATTCTAAGTTCTTCCCCGTGAAGGTGGCGGGGCACTGGCACAGGTTGCCCAGAGAAGCTCTGGCTGCCTCACCCCTGGTATCATTCAAGGCCAGGTTGGACGGGGCTTTAAGCAACCTGCTCTAGTGGAAGGTGTCCCTGCCAGTAGCAGTGGAACTAGATGAGCTTTAAGATCCCTTACAACCCAAACCACCCTGTGATTCTATGATTATCCCATATGTCAGCCTGTTCCTTGCTTTTATTTCCGACTCTCTACTGTGTAAATCCTATTCCATGCTCTCCAAAAGTTTTCTGTGTGGAAAGACAGTGGATGTCAAGGAGCTCTCCCTATTTTCCTTTAAACCCATCCTTGCAATTAATTTTTCACAAGACTTACTATTTTACAAAATGACAGATGTCCTCTGGCTGCTCTTGCCTACCATCTCCCCATGTCTCCCATCTTGCAAATTAAAAACACAACTTAGGGTAGGAATCTCTTTATGTAAAAGAGAAGTAGGTGTTTCTATACTGTTAAAAAACAGAAGCAGTCATCACCAAAGTGTAAGACTTATAAAGAACAACATAGAGCAATTTATAGTGCTACTGTTCTTGTGATAAAACTAAACTTTTTAAATAGAGGGTTCAATCCATTCAAAATGTACAGGCGCCTTTCATCATGAAAGCTGACCTGCAATAAGACAGCGTGTATCTTGGAACAGACGTTTGCAAAAAAAATAACTCCCCATGGTATGTATTTGCAAGAAAAAAACCAAAAATCAGAGTAATATCTGACCTGTAGTCACATAGGCAAAACTTACTCAGTAGGATAAAGGAAAAGGGAAGCGCAATGTGTTGCTCTTTGGCTGTTTATTTCTCCTAAAGCTTCATGAAGGCTGCTCTTTCCCCTTTAGCATTGCACACTCACTTTCTGAACCCTCATTCTAAAATTTCGTTTTATCTGCTAACAAGTTTTTATGCTCCATTTTAGTAAAGTAGCAATAAAACAAATCTTGCTTGAGTATTTAAACTAAAATAGTTAGAAAAATTATGCAGGAGTTGAAAATCCATACTACCAACACATCCCAAATTACTACCTATGTTTATGAGAATACTTAATATAGAAAAATCCTTGAAATTTTAATTTTGTGCTTTGTTTTGGTTTTTTCTCTATACTATGTTAACGTCCCTGCATGAAGTTAAAAGGGAGTTACTTTAGATCCTCTAACTGAGGAAACAATGGCTTGTTTATTTAAAATTAAGGTTTTTTTTGTTCTTTGAATTAATTATACAATTAAACATGCTATTATAACACCCTAGGCCTTAATAAAACTACTGGCTATAAAATATCGGCATTATAAAATACTGGCTATAGGACCACATCAATAAAGCTGAATCCTGTTAATGCTAGGGTAGAGATTTATGTCTTCATACAAAGTACAAAGTCTCGGGATCATAAGCTTTAACAGCAAAATGAGTTTGCTTTAATACAAATATCAGAAAATGCTTTCAAAAGCCCACAAACAAGGAGTCTTCCATTCAGTCTGTAATGCTGAGCATGTATGTTCTCATTTGTTCCTGTGACTCATTACTTGGCACAGGCTGTACAATGCTCTTCTGCACCAAGGAGATGCTTTAAGTTTCTTTCTCAACAGCTGATCAACTACAGAGCTGTTTTGTTAAAATGCTTTTAATATTTGGATAACCCAAGGCTGAAGAAGTGATACAACAATTTTCACACAGTGACTTAATTTACACTAAAAGTCTTTACCTTTGGTTGGGTCCTGCTGTTCCCCAAAGCATCAGGAGCAGAAAGGGTTTGATATAGGGTTGGGGGAAGAAAGACAAAAGAAAAAACAAACTGTTAGTTGCAGTGATTGTAGCTTAACTGCTCTATCATTAATGCCTCATCACTGGAGCAATGTATTTAAAAAAAATCATTTCTCTCCTAAGATGTCTCCCTGCGTACAGATCCCAAGGCATTTTATAAACCAATGCTCATCTCTTTTCAGGAGTAAGATTTGAGATGCTGCTCTGAACAAGTTGACTTTAAACTCTAAAGCTACTGGTTTTCCTCATGCTGCCACCATCTCTTCCTCATTCACTCCGAGTTTTTTTCCTCTTGTGACACTTCTCTCTAGCTTTGTGAATGTTACTATCTCTTAAAACCAAAGTACCCAGACAACGTAAAAATTTCCAAAACCACTTAAACAGGAACTTCGGATACGTTACTCAAGAGAAAATGTCAGAGTCCAACCCGTGGACTTGCCCAACTCTGCTCTCTCATGGCTGCTAGGACCACAGAGCAAACAGCTATTTCCTTTAAAAGCAGGAGCAGACTAGAAATACCTTTAATCTGTCATGTACATAATTTAAAAGTTTGTTTAGTTTGTATTTTACTTGGTTTTAAACAGCAAGTACAAAATTACTAGAGTGATCTTTAATCACTCAATGCCCTGAGAGCAGGTTAGGCAGCCTCCCCTTTACAGAAGATGGAAGAATGCAGCAAACACACAACAAAGGAGCAATATTCTCCTTGTCCTGGTCCTTCTAAATGAGATTAGGAAGCTCTTGACATCTCAGTAACAAGTGAAGTCTTCTGGCAAGCATCATCGATTTCTTTTGAACAGAGCAGGAGAAAGACGTAGGAGCCATGCAAGATTACCCTCAGAGTTCTTGCTGCTCAGATGGGTTGAGAAGCAAGTTTAAAAATAGTAATTTCTCAGCACCGCCTCTCAAAAATAATTATTTATTAAGCAAGTCCATCATCTCTTTTTACTCATCTTGGATCTAATATGCATATCTGTCTGACATAACAGGAACAACAGTGACTTTGGATAGCAGTCAGCGTAACCAGCTGTGCTAGATGATTATTTAAGACAAGGTTGCCCCACGACAGGCAGGGGTGATTCAAGTAAGGGTTATTCAATGCAGGGCCATTCAAGTAAGCAGCAACAACATGCACCCTCCACCTGGCTAACTTTGAATAAAAGCTCTTCCAAGGTCCTCAGCAGCATGCTTGCTGCAGACTCTCAACTGTTGCTTCTGGGTGAGTTGTAGATATGGAGGTCGTGCTGAGGGAATCTCCTTCATCAGGGACTTTGATACCAACAGAGGACACCGGAGAGCATCTCTGGATCTGTAGCTGTGGCTGCCCCACACCTGGAAGTGCTCAAGGCAAGGTTGGACGGGGCTGGGATCAACCTGGCCTAGTGGAGGGCATCCCTGCCTGTGGCAGGGGTGTGGAACTAGATTATCTTTAAGGTCCCCTTCAACCCAAACCCATTCTGTCATCATTCAAAGACAGATGCAGGAGGATTTTGTTGGCTTTCTGTGTTCTGAAATGCTAGTGGAGCACTCTGCTGAAGGACTGCCCTTGTAAGCTCCTGCTTACAAGGCAGTCTCATTCCTATTCCTACAGGAAGACCGTTCTTCTTGTAAAATAAGGAGAATAGGAAGCCTAGATTTGAGTTAGAGCTCAGCACTCAGACATGTGACACTGCTCTTAATTCAGCAAGAGGTAGTGCTCATATTCTCCAGCCCAAGGCAGGATTCTAATGTGCAATGCAGCCTCAGTACAGGACATATTATTGAGTATTTGGATTAAAACAGCAATAAGGATACAATATCAGAAGTCCTATCACAGATACATTTTTAAGAGGATGGCTTATGTTAGGCTCTGTAAATCATGAAGCCTAATTCAGACTAAAGGTCTTAAAGTAAGTATCTCATTTTCTAAAGAGCTGCACAAACACACAAAACCATGTCTCACAGCCTCACTTAATCCCAATACAAGCAAAAGGAAGACCTACATCTAAGAAACCCAGCATCCAGCATTTAGATATCTAGAGCTGTAGTTTGTTCTGTGTACTTTAGGCTAAGAAAAGAATAAATCAGACAAGTTTTTCCCTAAGGAAAGCATTAACAGTGCACACTGCATTACGCAGCATTGTGCTGAGCATGTACGAACCCATCAATACAGCAGCTGTGGTAGCTGGGCCCAGATATCCATGAAAAGATTTTCAGCCTGATTCAAAATCCCATGGGAAATTACTGCACCCACAGCAGCCGGCTTAGCTACAAGCACAGATGTGAAGTGCTGGGTGTTTAGAGGCTCCATGCCCAAGTCTGGTGCATTACTACAGTCCATCTCAGCTGTGATGAAAAGGTAAATACCAAACTACAGCATCACCTTCAGAGCAGGGAAGTATCTCCTACAACAAAACCACAGACAATGGCAGAGTATGCAAAGAACATTTTCTAGGGTTGAGAGTGGCATTAGCACAAAACATCCAGAGGTTTGTAATAATGACAACTTGTAACTGTAATGAATAGTGAAGAATTTAAGTTGTTCTAAAGCAGAAAAGATCATGTAGTGTTGTGTCACCTGCAAACTGCTCACACCAAAACAACCCACATCCAAACCAGCATCTGCAAGGTAGAGAGTGAAAAGAAGCACATGGCACAGTGATTGTGGCAGGACTCAAAGCACCAGCCAGTGGCTATCCAGATGTTACCCCCACGGACAGGGCCATCTCAGAGGTGAGGGCAGGACTTGTTTTTGCTCCTCTGCTGGCAGGCAGAAATTTACATCTATCTCAGATGCAGTAGAAACATCCAGGACAGGAAGGGAAAACTTGTCTTTAAGGTACTGAAGAATGTCACTAAGATGTACTCAGCTATGTATTTTCACCTGAATCAAGACTGACAGGACTTCCCTTCACTAGCTCCCCTTTCACCTTTTTTCAACTCACTGTCAAATGGAAGAAGGCAGAATCTAATGTCTCTAAGGTTTCTAAAAGTAAAAAAAGGAGAAAGAGAATACTCTACAAAACCTGTTTATGTTTATTACTATTTTGTTTGTTGCAGCCAAGTGAACACACAGGTTGTCTTGAGAGTGAAGACATGCAGCCATGAGTAATTATTTATTTTTAAGCTAGCCCTTACACAGTAGAAGCCTCTTCATCAGAACACATCTGTTTTCCTACGAAAATACTAGTGGTTTCACAGATCTCAGGCACGGTTTAAACACCAAATAGAAACAGAGCAGCTCCCAGCTGAGACCACCAGCACCTAATTCTATGTCCAACACCACTAGCACTTCTGTTTTTAAAAAAGTAATAGGATACCCAATTGATTTACAGAATGTTTAGGAATGGAAGGGACCTTAAACCCCAGCTTTCTCAGCCTATCGCCATAGCAGAGGTGTTCCAGTCCATGGCGCGTCTTCGTGCCCTCCTCTGGACTTGCTCCAACAGCTCCATGTTCTTCTGGATGCAGGACTGCGGGGGGGGGCTGTCAACAGAACGGAGCAGAGGTAGAGAATCCCTCGACCTGCTGGTCACGCTGCTGTCATGCAGTCCACAACACAGTTGGTTTCTGGGCTCAGGCTCACACTGCCAGGTCATGGCGAGCTTCTCATCAACCAACACTCCCAAGTCCTTCTCCTCAGGGATGTTCTGAATCCAGTATCTGCCCAGCCTGTGTTTGTGCTTGGGATTGCCCCAAGGTGCAGGACCTTGCACTTAGCCTGGTTGAACTTCATGAGGTACTCAGGGGCCTACCTCTTCAGCTTGTCCAGGTCCCTCTGGATGGCATGTCTTTCCTCCAGCATGTCAACTGCACCAGACAGCTTGATGTGTGGTTAATAATACTTAAATTATATATTTGAGCACAATAAACTACTCTGTTAAGCATCAATTATTAGCACTATTTTAATAACACGTCAAATGAATTTTTACTCTGGCTTTCCATGTTCAAAAGAAGAGGGAAGGTAAAGTGACCTTAAGTATATTTGAGATTCTGCATATCTCATGGGGAAAATGCCACAGCAAATGAGGTGAAACATTACTGGGAAGAGGCAAGGACAGCTCAGACCTTATCTGTTCTGTTTGGCTGACCCAGCAGCTCAGAGACAGCAGCCAGCTGGCAAATCAGCACATGCTCTAAATCAGTCACAGCACATCTTGCTTTTTGCCTGAATCACAAATGGGCAGATGGGGCAAACAGGAGGAGAGGTGGGAGGCGGCATGCCAGAAAAAAGGGAAAAGAGGTAGAGAGGCAGTAGGACAGGATCTGACAAGCCAGACTACTTTGTTCTGTTCTGGTTTTCTTTTTTTTTAAAGAAGAAAGAACATTTCCTACAACAACAGCCACCACAACAACACCCAAACTATAAATTTGGTTGATACTGCTCAGTGGCACAAGACTAGGCTGAATTTACAGAATTGGAACATAGCACTTTTTACCATTTGCTTCTGGAATAGTGAAATAGAATAAGAATTTGCAAGTTAAAAAAAGGGGGGGGAGAGGGAACAATTCCAACAATAACTATGAATTAAGAAGGTCTCAGCAAATCTCCAGAAATTCTTATTGCTTTCAACTTTCAATCTTCCATAACCACTGCAAAAACAAGCATATCGAATTCCAATATAATAAGTACTATTTTATGCCTGCAAGCAGGAATTGCTTTCAGGAACTAGAAAGCAACTAAAACTAGAATAATACACCGAGAGGCAAAAACTACTTGGGGTTTAACAGCAGAAATGCACAGCTTCCAGCTCTGCAAAGCCGCATATTCATGCTCCTGGCTGAGTTAGTTTGCTTCAAACTAATTTGTATTCACACACATTAAAGAAGTTGGCATTACATACCACAGCAATTTACCCTTCAGCTGCAGGAATAACTCCACTTTGTGGTAAGTTTCTTTTTTTTAAAGTTTGTACAGATATAGTCCAAACCACTGTGTTTCTGACACTTCTTAAAACTAGTACAAGGTAAACTATTCGTACCCCAAAATCACAGACCCTGGGTAGAACACTCACAGCTATAGACACCATCTAGAGTTCTGCATCCAGCTTTGTTTTCCCCAGCACAAGAGGGACAAGGAGCTGTTGAAGTGAGTCCAGAGGAGGCCGTAAAGAGGCTGCAAGGGCTGGAGCACCTCTGCTATGGCGACAGGCTGAGAGATCTGGGCTTGTTCAGCCTGGAGAAGAGAAGGCACCAGGAAGACTTTATTGTGGCCTTTCAAAAACAAAAAGGGGCCTACAGGAAGTCTGAAGAGGGATTTTTTTGCAAAGGCAAGTAGCAATAGGACAAGGGGGAATGACTTTAACCTGACAGAGGGGAAATTTAAATGAGATATTAGAAAGAAGTTCTTCCCTGTGAGGATAGCATGACATTGGAACAGGCTGCCCAGAGAAGCAGTGACTGCCCCATCCCTAAGAGGCCAGGTTGGATGGGGCTTTGAGCAACCTGGTCTAGTGAAAGGTGTTCCTGCCCATGGCAGGGGGGTTGGAACTGGATAAACTTTAAGGTCCCTTTCATCCCAAACCATTCTGTGAAAGTATGAGCCAAGCCACCTGCTCTACACTTTCAAGCAAATCTGGAAGAGAAATGCCCTGTTGCAACTTTACCTGCACACTACAGGACAAGCAGCCCCAGATATGGTCACAGTGTTGAGCCAAAGGAAAGAAAGTCCAGCACATCACCTAAAGGACAAATGGCAGATGACCTCCAGAGCTCCCTCCCAGCCACAACCACTCTGTGATTCTGAGATTTTACTACTACTAGGTTGCAGATAAAAGCAGTACAGTCACTATGCCAGGTTCTGACACACACACACAACTGCATCATGTATCACCTACTCCCCATAACCAAATAACTAATGCAACGCATATAGATCAAGAGGTACTAAAATGCTGAATCCCTCTAGAGTCCAGTTTCTGCATGGCATCCTCCAATTAATGCTATTCTTACGGAGTCTTGATTTTACCTCTGCAGCAACACTGAGCTCTTCCAGAGAAACACACTGCCCTATTTCAGCAAAAGTTTTTTTGCTAACAGAAACAGTCTCTTTAAAACAAAATCCCTACATTCATCAAAGAAAATCTGAAAGAGCACACACAGTTCAAAGCCTAAAAGGAACAAAAGTAATCACTGTTACTTGGAAAATTCCTCCAGCGCTCCGAGGCATTCCGGGCATAGTTGGTGGTTACTTAGTTTCTACTGACAAAACTAATTTTTGCCAGCTCACTCAGAAAAAGAAGAAAAAAACCACAACCAAACCCCAAGAACTCCAGCTGAACAGCAGCTTTGTGGGTTTGGGATGCTTCTACTTGGAGCTAAACTTTCAGTATTGTCAGTATAATAACCTTCTTAGACCTGACCACATTCAAGTGGTGCATGATGTATCCCATAAAGCTAGTGCTATGATAAGGAGATTACAACTTTATCCTTTTGTTTGTAAACACTAAGATGTCAGGATACTATTGTGTTCTGGAGAATGTTTGGTGAACAGCCAGTACCCAAACTTTCAATTACCACTGTGAATTTTTTCACAGTTTTTTAAGAGAGCCTCATGTAGCTATCAGTTTATAACGATTGGAGGCAGGAAAAAAAGCCCTCTTATGATCTGGCAGCCTATTAACTTGACCAACAGATCTCCACATGAAAACATGCTGGTCCTAGCCCTGGAATTTGGCAAAAAAAGCTGTTCGACCTCTGGGACAACTCACAACTTGTTTTCACAGAATCACAAACTCATTTGGTTTAAGACCTTAAAGCCCATCTAGTTCTAAACTCTCTGCCATGGGCAGGGACACCTTCCACTAGGCCAGGTTGCTCCAAGCCCCCGTGTCCAAACTGGCCTTAAACACTGCCAGGGATGGGGCAGCCACAGCTTCTTTGGGCAGTCTGTGCCAGGGCCTCACCACCGTCACAGGGAAGAACTTCTTCCTCATATCTCATCTAAATCTCCCCTCTGTCAGGTCAAAGCCATTCCCCTTTGTCCTGTCCCTACATTCCCTTGTCAAGAGTCTCTCTCCAGCTTATATGCTCTCCAGTTTATATACTGGGCATGACATGCTGTGGTATGGAATAATTTGGGTCAGGTGCCCTGTCTCTGCTCACAAAGCATAAGAGGCTGAGAAGTCCTGAATTCAGGGTATGTGCTACTTAGCAACAACTAAAACATCACTATTATCAGCATTATTCCCAGACTAAAGCCAAAACACAGCACTGCACCAGCTACTAGGATGAAAAATTACTTAGAGCTGAAACCGGGGCACACTATCAACTCTGTTTTCCATCAATACAAAGAATTAATCTGCAAGTAATGCCTAAATTGTATTATGAAGCCCCCGTTCCAGAATAGCTGCCACTCTGAATGTTTTTATTTTTTCGAGTTTTTTTGTGAGCAACTTCACAGTTCACCACACAACACAAGTACAAGTGGTGTAATGCAAAGGTAAGCTGCAGAGAATAAAACTGTGTTTAGAGCTCCTTAACTCCGGCTTCTTCACAGTGAGGTTTCAAAATGCCTATTTTAAAAATGCAGTGGTTTTTTTTCTTGTGTGGCAGATGGGACTTAGGGGACCGTATGATAACCACCATGAACAATTAAGCTTCTTCAGCTTCGAGATTAAATTAACCAAAAGCACATTCACAAAACAATTAAAAAATTATTTCAAACACAAAGAGATCTTTTAAATCATAAATTAAGATCTTTTTTAGTTTGTGAGGCCTTTCCAATGTCAAGTAGCCATGCCTAGAAAAGTGGTTTCGACTTCTGTGTGTGCATTTATGAGAGAGCTACCACGGCAGAGGACCTGCCACCTGCTTTCTTGGGGAAAAGGGAAAATCTTTCAAAACAACTTTTCCTGTCTGTTATAGGTCCACTAAAGCAGTCTAGAGCAGTATTTTGGAAAGATTTGTCTCACTCTTCTTGAAAGTGATCACTTGAAAGTGACCTCAAGGCTTAACTGCAACTCCTTGCAAGATGGTTTTTCCTACAGACTCAGCAAAGGGGTAGAAGTTGGGAATAAGCCAAACCAGTGCCAGTACCTCCTCCAGCAATACTGCACCAGACAAACTCCCCAGGCACTTCTCTGCTCACTTCCCTTGTACAGGATTTGGGAACTGTCAACACACCTTCACTTTACAAAGAAAAACATGCTGACATCAAGAGACATTTCTAAGGGCAGTCTACTGGCAGCTAGAAATAGAAAATAAAGGTGGGAAAGAGGGGTGGCAGGAGAGAGGAGTACTTTATGAGTACCTAGGAGTGAGAATAATTTTTTTCTAATCCCTGAAAGGGTATTTTAAATACTCCTTTTGTAGACCAGTCAGACGTATCATCCAATTCATAAACTCATTATTGCCTCTACTTTAAACTTTCCTGAATCTGTCTTCCTTGAAAATACAAATACATCATCCAGAGCCACTTCTGAGGAGCTGTTTGTTTTTTTTCCCCAGGGACCCAGTTTTATTTACACACACATACCTATACACAAATGTGTGCATCCATCCAGTAGTCTCTGACAAAAAAAACCCCAATATACTTCAGCACCTCTCTGCTTCATACAAGGAAGAGAAAAAGAGAAGCGTCCATGACCAACAGCAAGAGCTATATGCAGGAGTAGGCACAGATCTGCAGCCTCCAGAGTAGCCCTCAAGCTTTTCACTCTCATAGGAAGCAGGCAATCTCTGCAAGTTACACAAATCACTGCAAGAACTCTTCAACCCAGGGAAACAAATGATTCACCAAGAACTTTCAGAAAATTTTGGGAATGCTGTCTATTTCTTTTAGATGTTAACTCCCTCTAAAGACAATGTGTAGAAGAAGTGCCTTTCCTATGCTTAAGTTTTTAATAGAGATTATTTTTAATTTTAACTGAATGCATACTTGCCATTCCCCTTCCACTGATTTACTTACACGATGAAGAAGCTCTATAGTATAAAACCTGCCACTATACGCTTCCTTCTGTAGGGACCACATCCACAGAGAAGTGACAGTCATTTCTGGCATGACTGTCCATGCAATTTATGTTAGATAATCACAGAGAGTGCAATTCAGGAGAAACCTCCCAGCTTGGTGTAAATAACAAATCAAACTACACTTTCCATGTGGTAAGTCAATTCATGGGCTCTTTTGGATCCAACTCCGAATTAGGGACTCAAGCAGTATTTAAAACTACACACACACACTTGAAATCACAAATTATGTTGATCTAACCATATACAGGGAAGAGGGAGAAGATATGAGCTGTAGGCAAGCAGGGTGGGTCATCAGCATGGAAGTTATTCATCTTCCCTTCGTGGTTCAGTAACTGCCTGGATTTCCTCCTTACTTCAGCACACGTTTCACGGTCACAGAGATAAGCCAGAGATTGTTGCACAGTATCTATGTACTCTCAACTCAAACCTCCCATTGACATCCAAGGAGCCTGTGAGGTGAAAGAACAGCACAATGCATCTGAACCACTTGCGTAAAGAAGGAATCCAAGCATGGCAGCTTGTCAAGACACTGGCATCTCAAAAAGAGCACTTCAGAAAACTCTTGACATACGTTAGAATTCTCAAACATTCAGCTATAGTAAAATTAGTGTTTGATCTCTCTCTCAAAAAAAAAAAAAAAGCTTGTCATACTGTCTTTCACTCTTCCCAAGCACACAGAATATATAACCTCCCTCCCCCAGTCACCTCTTTCAATACTGTCTGTATTCCTCCAACCCATTTTAGCAAACTGGACAGATAATATGAAGGTAAGAAACCAGGCAGCAGTCAATATCCCTGTCACCATCCCTGGAGGTATTCAAAAGATGTGTAAATGTGGTCCTTAGGGACATGGTTTAGTGGTGGGTTTGGCAGTGCTGGGTTAACTGTTGGACTTCATCTCAAGGGTCTTTTCCAACCTAAATATGATTCCAATATCCACTTTGACATTTCCCATATGCTGAATGCCAACAGAAATTCGAAGCATTTTGGCATGCACCAATATGCTACTTTTTCTTCAGGAAGATTTCAAGTCTAGCATTCTATTTATGCAAACTCACTCAAACAGTTCAACAGCTGAAAGAATATAGTTCTGCCATGAACGATGTTAAGAAGGGATCGCTTTCCCCACCTACTTGCTTCCTCACTACCGAAAGCAGGAGTTACTATCTGTTGTCATTTTCCCAAACTATAATAAGCTTTCAGGACTGAAATCTTACTACTAGGGTACTTGGCATGAGGAAATAAATAAAATATTTGCCTCAGAGAAACTAAGACTACAAAGAACCACCAAGACAAGCAGCCTAGATCTCTCCATAGCCCCTCTTGACTACTGTTTTTCGGGGTAATGTCTCTGCACCAAGCTGCTCTTCTGCCTGACCTAGAAAGAAATCCTTATCCACACTGTAAATTCAAATCAGCTGTTCTTTTCCCAGCACAAGGATGGTAAATAAGCTAAATTGACCTGTTTGCTCAGAAGCAAAGGGAAAATACAGCATATTATGAAAATTACAGCAAAGCCTTCACCATGACAGCTCATATACCCCATGTCCTGTATATGCCCTACTAATGGCTCCAGACTGCTGAAAAAATGTCATAGCGCTCTAGGCAGAATTAAATTTGCTTAAATCTAGAATTGCATAAAAGCAATGAATCAAGAACATGTTCTGAAGAAAAAAAAAAAAACAAAAACAAACCAAACCAAAAAGCCTCAAACATTTCTGGAGCGAAAAGGAAAGAAAGACAGCTTGTGGGCACACAATGCATGCAGTAAAGCCAAGGTGCAGCTGAATGTACAGCTACAAGACAGAAACCTGAAGGTGCAGCAGTCCTTGGCTACAAGACTAAAATACTGCTTCCGTATCTGGCACTTCCATTTCTTACTCTCTGAAAAATATCAATTTCTTCAGTATTTGGGTTAAAGACCAACTATTTGTTCCTAAATAATTGCTACTGATGCACCACAACATTCCTTTGTGCCCTAAATTTCCTAAATTCATCTTTTTCCACATGATGAATTTATACATCTGCTTTGTCTATTCTTCCCCTTCTCATCTCAGCAAATCACTGTGGTAATTTTTAAGTGTAGGAAATATTTTGTGAACTATTCTTCAGTCAACACACCACATAACTATTTCAAAGCACTGCAGTTCTTTCATACCCATTGTGTTCCAAGTGAAAGCTCTCATTTGGGGAATCAGATAATCCTGGAGTATTTAATGGGGAAGGTAATTTTGAATAGGCTTTTATTCCCTACTTCCTGTTCCAGTGATCTTTATTTATTCTTGTGTATAAAAAATTCCTTAAACACTTTCTACCAACACCCATAAACCTCCAAACCCCAATCTGGCAGTTGCTTTAGTGCTTGTATATTACTGTTTGTGATTTATTTATGCTGGGAAAAAATAAGGATCAGTAACAGGCATTAGAAAAGAACTATGGCTGGTAGTACCAACTGCAGAAGCCACAATGTAGCCAGTGTAAAATATCTGACCACAAACTAATTCCAAAGTTGGCTAGCTGGAATAGCCATTGCAAGTGGAGATGGCAAAGCTATGAGTAATTTTTGGCTGACAAAACATTCTTCCAGAGACTATGGCCTGCAGCGCTGTAAGAAGCAATCAAGGATTAAGTTATCATTCCACAGCTCTGGCAAGAGAACTCAGATATTTAGCAAGGTGAAACATGCACTATGCACCATCACTTATCCTTTTTATTCAAATAAATTGTGTCAGACTAAATCCTCTCATGTACGTCCCTGCCAACCAATCTCCTGGGCTCTGGACACTGGCCAATGACTTGTTCATTCTTGCCAGCTCTCATGTTATCCCATGGCAGGGTAAAGATGTGGCTGTACAGAGGATATAATTCCCACCCTACAGCAGACTGACAGGAGGCTGTTCCTAGAACTCTTTTTTATAAGGCACCTAGAAGGTGCAAACATGAGTCCTCCAGTCTGACACTAACTTTATACCACATGTACTACACAATACCTGAATAAGGGATGCAGGGCTTTTAGACGAGAAGTTATGCCCCACAGGTTTTCAGCAGATTTCACTAAGTCTTTCAAAGGGAATTCAGGTAAATCCAGCAGCACTGGCAGCAAATCTTTCTTCAGCAGCTTTGAAGCACCTACAGGCCAAGGTCAGAGGAACTGCTAAAAATGCAGCAGCTGCCAAACAGATTTTCTCCTTCCTCACTCTTATCACTAATTACTTCTAAGAGCAACCCCAAGCAATGCAACGCCATCTATTCGCTTCCTGCACTGCTGTTAAACACAGAGCTGTTTATCTCCCCAGCATGCCTTTTCTTTTGAAATCCCTTTCAACACCTCTCCCTCAAAGAAAATCCCAACCAACCCAAAAGGCAACCCCAAAAGGAGCCTTAAACCCTTTCACAAACTGTTCCTGGAGCAAAAACTGTTTCTGATTGTAGATATATAACAAAACAGTCCTTTTCATGATGTTATGTGTGCTGTACTACATGCAGTTCAGGCCAATTAGAGGTTCATTGTATGTTCAAATGTCCTGTGTTGCAAGAATGCAGCTATGCAGCTATTTAAGTACCTACTCACTCATTTATACAATGCAAAAGACCTCAAAATAAGGAAAATAAAACACTGAGCAGGGAACCAGAGCTGGCTAACAAAAATCTCTACACCAGGGCTCACATATGAGCAAGACACCATGACTAAATGTGTAACAACTGCAGGTCAGATCCTATGCTAGTTGTGAATTCAAAGCTTAGAACCTTTTTCTGAACTAAAGCATCTGTGATGTCCATCCTGGATGGTGACAACAGTCATTTGGCTTTTCTGTAAACTCTGCCATAATAAGCTGATTGTTTAGAAAGTCCTAATGAACAAAACTACCAATTGCACAGAAAGTGAGACTTCAGTGCTGGTTCCCACTGCCAGGAATGAATAATATAAAATGCATACTCAGGCATTGCAGAAAATGTAGAAATAACTCCATTCTCATCACTGATCATGAGAAAAGCTTGTGTCCGGGTGGCACAAGGATAAAGTAAAAGTTTCTGTGTCCCAGTCAATCCTGCCATAAAGCGTTGTAAAGAAGGAAAACCCCTTAATAATCCAGAAAAGCAGTCACATTTCCTCGTTGCAGTCAAATGAAATTTCTAGCTCCTACTTCTGAATTCTTCACCTAAATATGCATCCTTCTTAAAAAAGTTCTACCATCACTAAAAGACCACATTTTAACCAAATAACATGTAATTTCTTTGTGAAGCATATGTGAATGTGGAGTACATTCGATATGGGTTCAGTTACATTCTGGGCACAATACTCTCTGAAGAAGTTGAAATTCTGGAAGTACAAAAACTTAAACCAATAAAAAGATAAAAAGTTATCTCCAACCTAAAATCTGTTCTGTTTACCTCCTCACTCTACTCTTTCATTCCACAGTAGCCACCATCACCAGCCACTTGCTAGCAGCTGGTTTCACTTAAACCTCTCTTTCCCTTTTCCAATAATCTATTTGGGAGACAAACAGTGGTACGTGCCATGTGGAAAGTGTTCTATATTCTGTGGTCTCAGTGATTATTCCAGTGACAGCATGATAGCTCACATGCACAGTTAAACAGTCATTCATTATCCTGAATAAAAAAAGAACAACACAAAGGTGGTATCACATAAACTCCCAATGCCGAGTTTGCATGGCAAAGAAGCTATTTGAAGTCTGCAAGTGTAGGCTACACAGCTAGTTGCTGATATTCATAAACAGTAATGAGATGTCAGTCTTTCATGTGTACTGAAAGGAGCCAAATGATGGTCTCTACTAAATTCTAACTTTGAACTTCCAGATTGCCTGCTGGTTGCCTCTTCTAACTGAAATGTCCTGCTTTTAGATGTAACTTGTTGCCTGCGTGACTGTGATCCATATGGGACAGCATATGCAAAAGCAGTATATATGACACAGTCGTGATTTGGCACTGTATGCAGCAATGCCCCTATAAACAATAATAAAAGCAGATGTTTCTACATATATCAAGAGAATCCCTTTCAATTATTTTAAACATATACACCACCAAGAAAGGCATTATTTTTGCTAATGCTAAACCAAATTCAGAGATTAGAAAGGTGCTGAACAATACCTGCAGTTCATCCTAGAGTAGAGAAGACTCCAGGAAGACCTTAGAGCAGCTTCCAGTGTGTAAATGGCCTGACAAGAAAGCTGAAGAGGGACTTTGGACAAGGGCAGGAAAAGATAGGAACAGGGAGAATGTTTTTATACTGACAGAGGGGAAATCTGGACAAGATCTTAGGCAGAAGCTCTTCCCTGTGAAGGTGGTGACGCAGTGGCACAGATTGCCCAGAGAAGCTGTGGCTGCCCCATCCTGGCAGTGTTCAAGGCCAGGCTGGACAGGGCTTGGAGCAACCTGGTCTAGTGGAAGGTGTCCCTGCCTGTGGCAGGGGGCTGGAACTGACTGAGCTTTAAGGTCCCTTCCACCCAAAACCATTCTGTGATTCTATGATTCTATGAATTACAAAAAGCAGTTATGAATACCTATGTTGAGGAACAGGAAGATACTGGAATTTTAACAGATGAAGAGGACTGACTTACTCTCAAACAGTTTGAAGCCACTCCCTTCTATCACCCATACTGTGTTTCTCTAAATCCAAAAGACACCAGGCCTTCTTGAGAAGCTGAAAACCAAATACTAAGTTTTTTGCTAGTTTAAGGCTATACATCTAATCCTTAATACACTTCACGTAGGATGACAAAACAAGAACCATTAATCAAATGTACTCCTAAAATGTCACTCCTGGATTCTGTGGTTACTGCATCATTCACTTGAAGTCACACAGCAGATTTGCAGTCACACTGAAAAAAACAACAACCCAACATAACTCAGTGTGGAATTTAAGAGTCAGCTGGTCTCCTTCCTGTTTGTGTCGTTACCATACAATAAAATACCATGTAATAATAAACCATGAAGTTGTAACCAAAATATTACATCCCTTCCCAGTGAAGTAGGGGGATGACATTAGAGCTTCCACACTACATGGCACAAACTCAAATGGGTGGCAGCTGCAATGCTTTACAGTTAGACCACATACATCAGCTAAACTCAACTGTTGTCTTTTCCATGTAGACATTTTCCTAACTATAACTGCCCCAAACAGCGCAGATGTATGAACTCAGTGGCATGTTACTTCCTTACGAAACAAAACCCCCATGCATGTAAGTTGCTCAAGAAAACATTAGCTAAAATGTCTGACCTGTTTTGGTGGGGGCTTGCAGCGGGAACAGGAAGGAGGGCTCTCTACTTGAAAGGAGGAAAAGTTATTGCATGAAAATGTGCTAGTAGTCTTGTTAAAAATAGTCTACAGTGTATTTGTGGGGTAGCTGTTCCACAGATCACACTTTGCCCACCACTATAAATTATCATATATTCATAAAAGCAGTAACAGAAGGGAAAAAAGGAATCCCGAACCTGATTGGTTGACAAAGAAGTTTGCTATATAGACCACCAGTTAACATATATTTAAAGAGACAAACTGAAAATATGCAGCACAAGGAAAGAGCCACACATGGACCCAGTATTTTCCATCTGAACAGGGTGGGAGGAAGGAATCAACAGCCAAAATTCTCTCAGAGAGTTGACACACTGTCTGTCAGAGGGCTAAGATTCGGGAGACATGCAGCTGCCCTGGTAAAATCACTTTAAAGAGTCCTGCATATACTTTCCTTTTCCAGATCCCCTGCTCTTGCTGGCAATTGTATCACACCAGCCATAGCAGCGATGGCTGAAGCAGTAGTGAAAAAGAAGTGATTTAGTTGTTATGCCATCTACAAATGCTTTTCAGTCTTCACACACACTTGATAAAACCATATTAGTTTTTTAAAGGACCTGTGAGCCCTGACAGAAAAAACTTACATTTACAGGCAGCAGACTTTATTTCTTCTGCAGACCTTTAGGGACAGTGCCTGACACCCACACCCACCTCCCACAGTCAGTTCTAAAACAGCACTGGAACAAGTGTTCTGGATGTGCTAAGCTATCCTCCTCCTCCTGCTGACAGGAAGCAAGAAAGCAAAAGCTGTCAGTTTGCAGGCAGGCTGGGAGATCATCCAAGGTCAGCTGCTCTAAGCTAAAGCCCGTGTTGCAAAAGAAGAAGTTTGTTAATAGTTGTTTTCCCCAAAACACAGCCCTGAAAGTGCTGGGTAGAAGTCATCTGTCTCCCCCAGCATTTTTTTGCAAAGGGAAAAGACTTAATAGTATACTTTGATAAAAACCACGTAATGAATGTGAGATTAATCTCTGACTTGCAGATAAAAGCTGATGGACATCATAAGAACTAACTACAACAGCTGATAAAGTACATAAGAGGCAAGAGAAGCAAAAGGATATTCATGTAAAGATCAGATCATATGTTACAGCTGAGCGAGTTCCTCAGACACCAGGCTTCAGCACATTTGCTTTTCCTCATCTGGAAGTTCTTTCTGGTTCTTCGTGCGGTTTTGGGTTGGGTTTTTTGTTTGTTTGGGGGTTGGTTTGGTTGGTTTGGGGCTTTTTTTGTGGTGTTTCGTTGTTGTTTGGCTGGTTTGAGGAATTTTTCTTTGAAGCACCTCTAATTATGAGCATTGCATTCTAAGCCATGTAAGCACAGTAAGACCAGAAAACTGGTCTTATGACAGTTGTACATGCATTTGACAAAGCACATGTAGAAGACAATGGCATTCACAAGCAGCACTACTCTAATGACATTATCCATTTCTCTACTGCACTCAGTTTCCTGTAATATTAGATGTACAGATGCCATACCCAGCAGAATGGAGGAGGATGCATTTCTAAAACCATTACAAGTGACCCACTATACAAAATAACTTCAGAGATTGTCAGGTTATTTGACAGCATTTAAAAGAGACAAACTCCAAGAAGCAATAACCTCATGTGGCTTCCATACCACACACCTGCACCACTCTGTCTGCCTTTACATGAAAGGCAGTCATGAAACTAAACATAAGCAGAAAGAACATACTAAAACTCAAAAGCACTCAGATACACAGAGCAGAACGACAGCTTTTTGATAAGCCAGTTTTGTACCTTCATCAACTTGACAGTACTCCTTTAACCTTGTTAATGTTCTACAGCCAGAATAACAAAATAGACAAGATGCCTAATTATCATAATTTGGCCACTCTGTCTTACAAAATCCGCAAGTGCTCATTCATGCAGTTGATTGAATAAGTCTGTCCAAGCATAACCACAAAAACAGAAGATATGCTGGATATCAATTTGGTCATTTTGATGCTCTGAAAAACAGGACACAGAGATAAAATTCCTCTCTACAGGTACTGCAGCAGCAGTTATTAGCATGTTAGAATTGTACATGCTCATGGAACACGTATTTCACGATTTCATAACTAGGTCCCATAAAAATAAATAAATTTAAGGTGCTATTTTAAGCAGAAAACGAATAAAGGCCGTTTAAAGATCAAGCATCACTGCTAAGACATCACACCCAATTTTTAGATTAGATATTAAGAAGTTGTTCCCTGTGAGGGTGATGAAGCCCTGGCACAGGGTGCCCAGAGAAGCTGTGGCTGCCCCACCCCTGGCAGCGTTCAAGGCCAGGTTGGACAGGGCTCAGAGCAACATGGTCTAGCAGAAAGTGTCCCTGCCCATGGCAGTGGGTGTTGGAACTCAACAGTGTTTCAGGTCCCTTCCAACCCAAACCATCTTGTGATTCTAAGCTTCTCACCATGACTTGCTTACCAGCAGTGCAAAGTGGAGTCTGCTGTCCTGATTTGCAGAATTTGCACTACCACCGTGAGTTATTGCTGCTGAAACACATGTAGAATGAGCAGAGGGTATTTATCCTTGCTGGCAACCTTCACTGGCTCTAGTTATTGTAGTGTTGAATTGAGGGGGAGACAGAAATGCACTACTGCTATTGTGCTGGTTACAGTGACCAGGAAATCAGTCTCCAGGGAATAAAGCACTTTATATAAGTGGTACAATTATAAATCAAAGGGCTGAGGGTAAAGTTCTCTCCCTCCACCCTCAACAGACAATAATAAATCAGGCAGGACTGGAGCAGCTCATAGGAATGCAGCTTTGCCTTCTCAGCTGATCAGACTGTCCAGGCACATAGTGTCGTACAGTTCTGGACAGAACTGAGATAGAGAAAGGAGACAGGCTATTGAAACTGTCAAGCATAAGAGCTGGAAGGAATTCAGGCTGACACTTGGCCCCCACACAAGGGCTTCAAAACACAGTTTGTGTTTGACTCTGTGTTAAAAGCAAGCACCTGAAGAGACCCTCCCTTGCTTCTATCTCCCTCCTTATACCTCTATTTTTTCCCCTTGAACTTTGATTTTCCCATCAGCAATTTAATGACTGAATGCTCCCAGAGGAAGCAATTCCAAACATCCAAGTTCCCATTTATTGTTCTACAGAATGAGAGGAAAATCTAGCCTCTCCAAGTACAACACAGTATTTGAAACATTACATTTGCTTTCCAGAGTTGAAAGGAAAGAAATCTGTTTAAAACATGACTTGCAAAAAGAAAGGAAAAGAAAATACGTTCCAGGCATAAAGCTGTATTGTAAGAGACTGCTTGAAAGGCTGCCAATGCTGCAATTCCCCACATCATAAACTTGAGGTATATCTCATATTGGCTTTTTTTTAGCTGCCATACAGTTTCAAGTAGGATTCAGATACCAAAAGAGATTTTAAAACTCTTAAGCTCTTTTTGTAAGCCATTCAAAGGTCTTCGCTTGTGTCAAGTCCAATGCTCATTTTAGAAATCAGGCAACTGACTTAGCCTGCTTAAAAATCACTGAGCAAACCCAATAGAAATTAGCAGGAAAAAAAACCCAAAACAACTCTTTGTATCCTCCCCAAGCTATTTATTCTTCCCCAATGGAAAGGTTTTTAAGTTCAACTGCTAAACACATTTTTTCAATGACTTATGAGTGCTTAGGAGAATCAATACTAAAACCTTTCAAACACCACAGAATCACAGAATGGTTTTGGCTGGGAAGAACCTTAAAGGTCATCCATTTCCAACCTACTGTGATGGGCAGGGACACCTTCCACTAAAGCAGGTTGCTTAAAGCCCCATCCAACCTGGCCTTGAGCAGTTCCAGGGATGGGGCAGCCACAGCTTCCCTGGGTAACCTGTGTCAGGGCCTCACTACCCTCACAAGGAGCAACTGCCTCATATTTCATCTAAATATCCCCTCTGTCAGTTTAAAGCCATTCCCCTTTGTCCTATCCCAACAGGCTCTTGTGAAAACCCCCTCTCCACGTTTCTTTTGGCTCCTTTAGGCACCAGAAGCTGCTCTAAGGTCCCACTGGAGCCTTCTCTTCTCCAGGCTGAACAAGCCCAGCTCTCTCAGCCTGTCTTCAAAGCAGAGGTGCTCCAGTCATTGGAACATCAATATATAGCCCTTCATAGTTCATTAGAAAGAAAATCATGGACAAGCTGTTCAGCCTGGAGAAGAGAAGGCTGCATGGAGACCTCAGAGCAGCCTTCCAGTATCTGAAGGGAGGCTACAGGGATGCTGCGGATGGACTCTTCATTAGGGACTGTAGTGATAGGACAAGGGGTAATGGGTTCAAACTTCAACAGGGGAAGTTTAGATTGGCTATGAGGAAGAAATTCTTTACTGTAAGGGTGGTGAGGTACTGGAATGGGTTGACCAGGGAAGTTGTGAGTGCTCCACCCCTGGTGGTGTTCAAGGCCCGGTTGGACAGAGCCTTGGGTGGCATGGTTTAGTGTGAGGTGTCCCTGCCCATGGCAGGGGGGGTGGAACTGAATGATCTTAAGGTCCTTTCCAGCCCTAACTATTCTATGATTCTAAGTACACATATAAGCATTCCCATACTAGATGCAAAGTAAACCTTCATTAAAAACAAGCCTAGAGATCATATTTATCAATGAGCAATATGCAATGAAGCAGTCTTTCAAGCCCAGCGAGCTTATTCGTTTTATGTTCTTAAACACATCCTATGGAAATATCACAGCATATGGATATGATTAAAAAAATCTACATTAAAATTTTATAAACAGTAGATCAGGCAGTGTTGGGGTTTGTGAGCAGGCCTGTCTCCTGAGTCAGGGGCATTAATGCTATTACCTGTGCTATCAACAAAATCAATGATGACCCAAAACCAGATTACGTAAACATGAAGCTTTTATTATTTTTCTTTCTAAATAACAGAAAAGCATCGTGAGTCTCCTGAAGCCTCTTGCATTGCTCCTACTGTACAGATATGATAAAGGGGAACAGTAATTTTTCCAAGGCTGCCTGCACTGGCAGCAAAGGCAGAGCTCAGATCCTTCTTTGTTCCCCGCTCCGGCTACATGCTTTATTGTCTGCCATGCCAACCTAAGGAAGAGAATTTCACAACACAACTCATTTTGTCCTGCATCTAAGGGCTTTAGAAAGAAGGCAAGGGGAGGGAGATTGCACTTAAGACTTCGTAGGAATGTATTGCCCTGCCTTTTCCCACATGAAGCCTTCTTTTCAGCCACCAAATTAAATGGGGTTTGTTCACAGAGTTGTTCCTACCAACATAAACAGCTTTTTGAATTGAATATAGACAAACAGGGACTTCAGGGATGTTATCAGACAGTGTCACATGGCCCACGTAAAGTCTTATTTAAATGCAACCGCAAACAACTTGGAGCATATTGAAACTGAATAAATTCGACATATCATAGCATCACAGACTGGTTTGGGTTGGAAAGGGCCTTACAGATCATCTAGTCCCAAGCCCTGCAGGGACATCTTCCACTAGATCAGGTTGCTCAAAGCCCTCTCCTACCTGGCCTTGATCATTACCATTTTATATCTGTCTTATGACCGTGCACCATACTTTCATGTCCTCTATATATTCAGAGATATCGAAGATGATCAGGTTCTGCAGTTAACCTGACTTTGTAGTACCAGCTGCAAAATTACACCCATCAACTTGCATTTGGCCATCACAGCTCCTTCTGAAAAAGATTCTTATTATTGCAAACAAGAACCCACTGCTACCTGTCACAGTTTGCTACAATAGTTCATAACCTTTGCAGTTAAAAATCATACAAACTTCTAATGTGTATTTCTCTAGTTTTAGCCTTTCATACACTTAGTTTTTGTCATATCCTTCCCTTCTCACAGTGCAAGTTTCCAAGATGATGACAGCACTTCCTACCATACACAAGTCATGTGTTAGCACCTGCGTGTGAAGAACTTCACATTTATGATCTTTCAGTCTCTAAAGCTTATGGTGTAAAGACATACTTGAGCAAAACAAAGTTCAGTAATGAGAGAACTATCTGCTGGTAGTACATAACTTACACACAAATACCACATTTTATACTCAGTCCTATGATAAGGTGACTTCCACTTCCAAACCTTTCCATTGGAGAGGCTTTGATTTGCTCACTGGAATTGAACCAAAGAATAAGCAGCTAAAGCCATTTCATACTACTGACTTAAAACTATGTGCCAAAGACTAACCTGTTCAAAGACAACTTGTTTTATAGCATAGGAACAAATATTTTATGGTGTTACGGTTTAAGCTAAAACCAGGAAATGCTAAATGATTCTTATAAAATCACAGAATGGAAAATGCCATAGCAAAGCGCAAGTATGCAAAGCTACAGCAAAGAAAATGGTCTCATTTTTACAGAAGGAGTACTGCAATAGAAACCAAATCCCCTTAACTTTCAAATACCAAATAGAAATCAAGATTTTTTTTTTTTTGCTTTAGCTAAATAGACAGCATTAGTCTATCATTTCACACTTCACATTTCTGTCAAGGAAACTGCAACACTAAAGCTCCACTTAAATAGGGAACCCCAAGCGAGAGCAGCAATCAGCCTCAGACAAAATCTCCATGGTATCAAAACAGTCTCAAGTGCCAGCAGGCAGTATCAGTAAACAAGTGGGACAAGGTAGAATAGAATCACTTAGACTGTAAGAAAATAACCTTGTCATTTCAAATAACTCAGTTGCCACCTACTTACCTTCCAGGTTGCATGATTTGCAGTTCAAGTTAGCAATGTTAAACCAGCATCACTTGGTTGCTGATACCACAGTAGTTACTAGCAGTAAACCTTTCACTGTGATGAGCAGTCTTCGATGATAAATAAGATTTCTATCTGCATGAGATCCTCAACCACTGCTGATTAAAAACTGACAGAACAAACCTTTTTGAAGCAGTGATTCATGAGATAAACATATTATATACATTGTTGGTTGTGTGTGCAAGGCCTAGAATAAGGTCTAAAACATAGAGACATTAAAAAAATAATCACAGAATAGTTTGGCAGGGACCTTAAAGCCCTTCTAGTCCCAACCCCCTGCCACGGGCAGGGACACCTTCCACTAGACCTGGTTGCTCCAAGTGCTGTCCAACCTGGCCTTGAACACTGCCACGGACGGGACAACCACAGCTTCTCTGTGTGCCAGGGCTGCACCAGCCTCACAGGGAACAACTTCTTCCCAGTATCTCATCTAAATCTCTCCTCTCTCAGTTCAAAGCCATTCTCCCTTGTCCTGTCAAAAACGCTCATGTTATAAGTCCCTCTCCATATTATTTGGAGGGCCCCCTTAGGTATTGGAATGACTGATAAAAGATCTCCACTGACCATAGAAACAATTTTCAGTCCATCCTATCCAACTTTCTAAGAATGCAGAAGATTAGTTTAGCTTCCTCACAGCACAAACCAGGAGGATCATATGCACTGCCAACCCCCTGAACACAATATTAGTAGGTGATTCTTAATGAAGGTGCTTTTAAAAAAAACAAGGAATTTGAGCCATGGAAAGTGAGTGTTTACAGGAAGGAACCTGCTCTGCCTGGATCTCACTGCTGTGGAAGCAAAGTCACTTTGAAGTTCTCCATGGCTGCATTGTTTCAACTGCTAAATGGCAAGATAAACCTCCCAGGGTGTTAAAATAAGGCTGTAAGACTTGCAGCTGCAAGACTTCAGGGAGTAATGTCAGCCAGCAAGCAGAACTGTCACGTACTCACTTCTCCCTACTCATTCCATTAAATACTCTAAGTTTTTGGTGAGGTAACTCATAGCTGTGCAATACTTCAAAACTACTAATTAATAGTATCTGTAGTCACATAAGGCAGGTACATCAGGCCAGAACAGCTGTGCCCTCCAAAAGGGAGAGTCACCCAAGATAACAAGATACGCTGTTTCCTGATGCTTGCTAAGTACTCAAGTTTGAGGTTAACCTTCCAGAACTTCAGTACGTACCCTGCATTCAGCAGTTCTTGAGTGGAAAATGGGTACTCAGACTTAACACAGAACAAAAACAAAAGGCGGTGACTTCACTCAGAAGTGCATCTAGAGTGGTTTGGGTTGGAAGGGACCTTGAAGTTCATCTAGTTCCAACCCCCCTGCCACAGGCAGGAACACCTTCCACTAGACCAGGTTGCTCAAAGGCCCATCCAACCTGGCCTTGAATGCGGTCAGGGATGGGGCAGCCACAGCTTCTCTGAGCAACATGTTCTGATGTCCAGAGTAGAGAAACATGCATTCAGTGGCAAAAAGTATGAACAGCAGAAGGTTATGTCCATCATGTTTGCAGGATGCACTGTTGGGACAGTGGTTGCAGACAAAGGGTGACACCAGGGGTTTGGAGGGGTATCGCATGTGTATGTACAGCCTCAGCCAGCAACGATTCCGGGGCATGTAGCATGTCTGGGAACCACAGAGGTGGACAAAACCAAGGTGTCAGAGCACTGCTGACATGCTAGGTAAGACAAAGCCTAGCAAAAGCCTTCTCTCCAATCCTTCCATCCTTCATCAGACATCCTGCCCAGCATCACTATGAAGAACTTTGGACACCATTTTCTTTTGCAAAGTTTGGACAATGCACAAGCCTCCCAAACATAGCCTCATACATCAGCTTTGTGTTACAACTGCCCTACAGCATTCCACAACTGACTGTAACCCATAAAATTAGTAATATCTAATGCAGCTTCCATTGCAGCAAACTGATCTACCAGACAAGAACATTGTTCCAGCAGGAAAGAGAACTGTGCTCCCCAGAGCACTACAAAATTTGTAAATCATTCATTATTGACACCTGCAGTGTGTCTACATCACTGTATGCACCCACCGCTGTCTTAGGGCCACCAAAAATTAATTCTGCCAGTATGAAGTCAGTGATGCAAAACATAATTGGTTTAAAAAAAATAAAATCAGCACCATCTGATGCCCTATCTCCCAATTTCCAAGCCTTCAGGAGTCCAAGTAACTTGGATTCATGCACAGACCTAGCACAAAGAAACAGATATTTTACTGCGATCAAGTCATTTTTGCACATCATGGCACCTGGATGAAAGGCAAAGGAGAAGACTGGGACAAGAAAAAGAGGCACCTCCAAAACAAGCCTATGGTTTGCAAATACAGAAAACACTGACAATGCATTCTTCTTCATCCTTTGCGATGACAACAGGCCCTCTATCTCTACAGAACATGCAGGAGCTGATAATTGTCTATTTTGACAAGTTTGCTTTCTGCTTGCATGTCCCGGTCACCATGCTCTTCCTGGTCAAAGACAACACCACGGCAACAGTATAAGGTCCCTCTAAAGTGAATTTTCAAGGGCATTTTGGGGTCCCTTCCCATTTGTCACTCAAATACCTTAAGGAAAAGGGTTTCAGTCAGGGAAGAAATCCTCCCTCCCCCAAACCACAGATGCACTGTTGAAATGATTTTTTTCTAGCCGTGTTTAGCATTAAGTAATAGAAAAAGGCTACAAAAGAGCCTTACAGGAGGAGCTATAATTTGAATATGTTCAGTTGGGTTTGGAATGAAAAAGATTCCCTAAAAAGCATCAGAAGAGATTCACATAAGAATATGGTGCAGTGGCTTGGAAATCAAATCATAAACCAGAGATCTCCTTTTAAGGATGAACAAAGATCATACACTAAACTACAACCATTATTAGTCATTTTACATTCTGCCTGTGTTACTGTATTCTAAAAGGATCTGAATTTTAAAATCAGATTTAAAAGGTCTTCAAACGACAATTAAAAATCCCTTGAGTAACTGTTTCAACATAAGATTCTTCCTCCTTTTAGGGTGAACATCAATAACTTTCAAGTCAGAATATAAACTCATATTTCATTACAGTCCTCTGCAAATGCACAGATTAAAAACTTGCTTAAAAATTTAACTGTTAATAATTATTTGTTAATTTTTATGATATTTATTATTTGCGAAATAGCAAATATATTTATGTTATTGTCATCTCATTAATTTTTACAGTATTTTATAAACCATTACATACAGATGGGGACAACAGCGGGAGAAAACCACAGTTACATTTTAATTAGTTTCTAGTTGGCCTAGAGAGGCCAGGACAGACTAAGTTGTCAAGTTAGTTTCTTTTGTCATAAAGATTAACTTCATTTTTCTGCAAGGGTGGATTTTTTCAATACTTTTCCCTAAATAATCAAGCTCCTTCTGAGCATTAACCCTGACAATAAACAAGGATTAATGACTTTTATGCAACTTGGCAACAGTTTTGAAACTCGTTAGTGCCAAGGAAGCCTTCAGAATTTTATCTGCCAAAATTTGCAGCAAGGATGAAGCACAGACATGAACAGGACCCATGAGCTCCTAAACACCAGTTTTCTTTCTACCTAACCCGCTGTTTCAAACTGAATATATTCAAACTACAGCTTCTCCTTTCCAACTTTATAGCTTTTTTTCATATTACAAGCTTTTGGAGATACGGACTTCACTTTGCAAGTATCCATGTAATATGCACCATGAAGATCCAAGCATTTATGACTCTGGATGCTATGAGAGGCAACTGGTATGTGGCTGACTGCCTTTTTATTAGGATGCAGTAAATACCAGTATACATTAGGAAATGTAAAATTCTGTATAAAATCATCTCTGAACTGGATGATTGTACAAAGGAGCTGTTTCAGTCTGTATCTGGGGTGATTTATTTGTTACCAATACAGTACCCAGCTGACTGTATCACTTTAAACCCACATTTCCAACATCTGCCATTGTCAAGGCACAAGGATCCAAGTAGCAGTTAATGTTCAGAATGCAGAGAAAAATGTTAGAGTATTTCAAAGCGCATGCTAACCTGGAGTGTTTCTGGCAAATTTTGCTACAGGCTGTAATCACTAATGTGAAGATCCCCAAAAGTCAGGCGAGATCTTCCCCAAATGACTGAAGGAAAGAAAAACAGTAAGTTAAGAAAATCTGCAATTATTTAGGAAAAAGGACCATGGGAATTACACCAGACACACACCGTCAAGGGCAAAAATTACAAGTGAGAACACTGCAGGGCTCTATGGGTTTGCAGGTGAGACAGTCACATAAAAAGCAAACTTGGGTGCCTGTCATAAATCCCCAAGCCCAGACAGTACCACCGGCAGTATCATCATTATGAATGCAAACATTTCAGGGAAGCTCATGAGCAGAATTCAAGGTATCTGTAGGAACCATTCTGCAGGTAGTGATTTTTACTAGAATAGACTACATGCTGTTTTCATTGAGTGCTACAGAAGATGATTTAGGTTAAGTGGGACAGTTAACTGGATTCAAGAACTGACACAGCAAAGAAACAGGAAGCTTGATTTTGCCCTTTAGAAACTGAAGGTACATCCACACTTACTGATGGAGGAAAAAACACAGCTGCATCTACTCCCCATATGAAATCTCAACCTTTTCTGAACATCAGGTTACCCCACATGATACCTATAACACTCAGTCTTGCCCAATGTCTATTTAAAATCCAGAAGTTTCACAACACTTCCATAGTTCATTGCCACAGAAGGCATTGGTCATACGATACATGATTAAAACACCTAATGATCAATGTCCTATCTCCAACTCTTAGGAAGGCTGAAACCTATGACATCCTTCAAAGTTTGTTTTTAGAGAAGCCAAAGCAGCCAAGGGCTACAACAGAAGAAAGACTCAGCACAGAGGAAAAATATTCAGCTTGAACTAGAGTTTCTTTGGGTCCTGTTCCAGCATGAGGTATCAACTGTGCTTTAATTTAGAAAAGAATTAGCCATGATGAACACTTGATCAGCATGATTTTATTTTTTTTTTTTTTTTTTACTTTCTGGAAGGATGTTCTGCTAAATTCTGCTAAATATAATTTACCAAAAGGTGAAGACTTGCATCTTGACAATAACCCCTCAAAAATTAACTTACAAATAATTGTTGACATCACTACTGCCTTGAAAATGAACCTGTCTCTCACTTTCAAACACATTAATTATAGATACAATTATCCAGTGACAGCTAGTATTTATATTGAGGACTGTCAGCTGTTACCACATCTCTGTAAGGTAGGTGTTTTCCAAATTCCATCGCTCTGAATAAGGGCATTTTTTAACAGTATACAAACAATTCACGATTTTATTAATGTACAGAGCTACATAAATTAACCTTGGAGATATTAAGAAAACCATCTGGACATATTCCTGGGCAACCAGCAATAGGAGACCCTGCTTGAGCTGGAGGGTCGAACTTGATGACCCTTCCAGCCTCAACCAGCCACATACATTACTATGTTTAAGACTGCCATGAGTAAGCCTGCTATCACTACTACAGCAGCTCTAAAATACTCTGGAACTCCACTGACTCTCAAATCTCCAGCCTGGAAGCAGGCAGCTGACCTCCCTGCTCAGCATAACAGCCTGCGTAGAGTGCGCAGAATCTCAGCAGCGTCCTCTGGAAGGGGGTTGCTGACATCACTTCACCTGGGAAAAGCATCATCCAAGAGACCTGAACAGGGACTAGAGGCACAGACACGGAAAATAAAGGTGTGAGGAAATGTCTGATTACAAAGTATACAATACTCTTGGTACAGAAGGACAACACAGTTTCACAGGAAGCCCTACCACAATATAAGTCATGTGAGTCACTGTGTCACCTCGACAGATAAAACACCTCACTACATAACCATGAAACTGTTTACTGTCACCAGAGCTTGGGTCATGGAGGACTACCCTATACCTACTTCCAAACTTGTGTCGAAGTGCAGTAATTATCCAGCTTTCAGAAGCATATCACTTGTACTCCCACATTACAGTGTGAACCTGCCATGGTTCTACTAATCCAGCATAATTCATGCATTGGGTATACTGTAAAGAACCTGCCAGTCCTCTCCCTGCAGTTCAATTAAACTCTAGCAGCAGCAAAGAAAGGTATCTTAGTGGTGACGAGAAGAGATAATTACTATGTGTGAAACTTTGCAGAGAACAGTTGCACAGGCTGGAGTGAAGCAAGGATGTAAGGTTTTAACATGAAGTTACTGTGAAATTTATTTGCTATTGTGGGCAGTGCAGGTACTAAGATTGGAAGCGGTAGAGATGCTTCTATGTTTCAGCTGATACGTATGTGCTTTCAGCAGTTGAGTAAAGCAACCAGATAATTGCTTCCTTCCAGAACCATCTCTATTTCTCTCTTTTCTGCCACAAAATTTGCACATGCTTTTTGCCTTCTTTTTAATTCCTTCACACCCCTGAAGTATTTATTTTTCTGCTCAGCACACTGCAATTTCCCTTCACATGGTACCATCACTGCAAACTCTGTCTCCTGGTTTCAGCTGGGATAGAGTTAATTTTCTTCGCAGAAAACCAGGACACAGAATAAGTCATTATCTCTGGCTGCAATTTCAGGAAGAAACCAGAACTATCTGGGCTATCACATGAAGGCTGGCTGATGACAAATACCAGTCAAAGAGCTCAGAAGAGTAAAGAGAACACTGGACGGGAAAACAAACCAATTGATAATGTCACTTCTGATCAGAGTTATTCATATCAGGTAACATTTTGATAATTACATTTGTTACCAAGTATAAATAAAATTCAGATCATAAACATATGCAAATAATGCTTAAAACAATTCAGAGAGATGGAAGTGCTCATCACAGAAGGGCTATTCAGATAAAAGCTGTGTGGATATCCTGTTTCTACATTTCTTTTGCCTGATCAGCACAGTAGAGCTGCAACTGCTGAAGAACAGAACAAAATGCTGGCAGCAGCCTACAAACCTTGAGGAAAAAGAAAGAAAATGACACTCTGCTTTCCAAAAGGCTAAAAATGAAAGTAAGTGGACAAGCCTGAGAACCTCTGACAATCCACAATAAGATGTAAGGTTTTCACGTCACTACCGTAACATAGAAGCTCTGAGCTGTGGTCCTACTGAGCTATGTGACCTAATTAATTATATACCAGCACAAGAAGCTTTCCGTTTGGCTTTTTTGGTTGGTGTTTTTTTTTTTTTCTGGTTTTGTTTTGGTTTTTTAGGAGATCAAAAAAAACCCACCCCAACCCCAAAAAACCCTAAGACAAGAGCAAAACCAAACCAAAACCCACTCTCCTCAAACAATAAAAACCCCACCTTTCCCATAAAATAAAACCCTTCTTGCACTAGATATCAAACAGAAAAGATAGGGAAAAATTCCAATTTATTTTAGAGGCTAGAAATGGAAGAAAAGACTGTTAAGTGACTGTCCTGCAATCAGATAAGAAACGTACAGTAGAGCTGAGGCAAAACCTTAATCCTCCAGCACAGAAACAGACCTTACCAGACACCCATCCTTCCTCTCCCTGGGTATCTTGAAAGTCCAGCCCTCTTCCTCTACACTTACTTAGCAAAAAAACACTGCTTAACCTGATCGCTTCTCTCCTCAAAGGAGCGCTTATCTGACAATTGGTCTTTTCATTTTTGTAAGCTGGTATATGCATATCAAAGCTGCTGTGAACTTTAAAGCACTAATTAAAATGTTATTTTATTTCACATACCCCCTGAGTACTGCATATAAGCACTTCATACCACAGCAGCACACAGGATGACAAAGTTTATATGATCAGATTTTTTCCCTGCTCCATATCAAAAGAATGGATAAAAACACAAGTTATTTTAATGCAAATTAGATCCAGGGGAGAATAGGTTGGTATCTCTAAAACTGCATCAACAAGAACAGAATTAGTGTGCCTTTTAGGAGAAGGCCATAAACTGTCATTCCTTCCCAGCTTCTTTCCAGGAAGGACTGACATTCCAACCCAGAGGGAAGGGTGCTGCCCATACAAGAGCAGCAGATGCTGCATTCCTGCAGACCTAGCTCATGAGAAACAAACCCCTCAGACACCTACAAGAGGTTGATTGTTGATTTCTCTCCCTTGGAGGAGGAGAAAAAAACATCCCTTTATCTTGCTCCCATCTACTGAAACTGAAATAGGTAAAAGAATATCAAATATGAAAGCAAATCTTGAGGAGCTACAGTAGTTACAATTTTTCCTTCTTACTGTAAGAGCTTGAAAACAGATATACAAACAATTTCCTCTGCCTACCACAGTATTACTTCCAACATCACAAAGTTGTAAAATGGTGGCAGAATTTTACTAACCCCCTCAAATGTAATGGAGCATCAAGTGTTACAGGGTCATCTTCTAAACTTCTAATTCTAAAATTGCCACCACAGGGAAAAAAAGGACAAGTAATCTCAAACTGATGCACAAAAGTAACTCCACCAACTTGTTCAAAGTTCCTCAGGACAAGGAATGTAATAAGACACTAAGAGGTAATAATAAGCCTATAAATAATTTAGAAAACAAACCCTGACAGTCTTTACATTCCATTTTCCAAAATCTAAGGAATACAGGAGACTGTATGTAGTATTAGCTACCCATGTATTCTAGCTGGCCATAAAGTACAGGTGTTACAACCACTGATAAATCCATGAGGCATCTTTTTCCGATATCATAATCATACTATTCCAAGATCAAGATTTGACAGTTCAATCTAAAAAATCCTCAAAACAAAATTGGCAGGCAAAAAAACAGCATTAAAAACATAATATAAAGTTAAGAACTTTAACATACTCATTTTATATATAATACATATAATATAATATATACTACACATATATGATACTTATATATTTAAGTTCTGTTCTTAAAGTTGATACGAACTTATTTGACAGACATAAGAACTCACTGAAGGCGCTAAGTATTTGCTGACACTCTACCTTCTAGGTTTTAAAAGTTGTTCTGAACTGCATCAATCATCTCCCACATAATCGTGTGGCTCCAGCCACCGAAATAATCCTTCAGCCCTCAGGAGTATTATTCAACATCATACAGACCACTAAATCCACCTTACAGTCTTCCCTCCTGAAGCATTATTATTTAAGAGTTGAAAATTACAATGGAATGATTCCTCACAAGCACTCATAGCTGCAATATTTATTCAGAATATTGAAGGGAGATCTTAAGATCAAGCTTGCTTCCCTCTTCTTGCTGACTGCTCCACACAAACTTATGGATACCAGGTCACTCCCTTGGCCTTCTTGATTTGATTTATTAACAGGAAATATACTTTGAAGTCTTTAAGTCTTTGGTTAACATATTAGATCAACATAGGAAACAAGTATTTCAAACTTAAAGCTGAGCTTTCATTACCTAGCCAGTGTTTTGTTTGGTTCATTCTGTCAGAATGACACAATTTGTTGCTGTCATTTGCTTATTTTCTTATGTTCAAACAGAGTTTTGATTTAATTTCTGCCATTTCAAGGAACTACAACAATCAAATCAAATGTTATGCCCTTTTAAATTGTTTTTATAAGGGAAAATCTACATTGCAGCCAAGTCAAAAAAGCCACTGGACTAAACTGGAAAATACCAGGTCAAATCCTAATTCCATTGACAAAAGTCCATTAGAAGACTGACATTAAGACAAATTCCAAACAACTCTTCTTAAAGCAAATAGATTTGTTTTAACTTGTGGATTTAACAAGTCAAGAAACCATTAACACATCACAGCCTCCTTGAAACTTAAACAGCCTAACATTCTAAGTTGCAGATACAGGCCAGCTTTAGAAACAAAACTGTTGACAGTTCTCTCAGAATTACTATAGAGATTTAAATAAAAGCTGCATTCCGCTTGGATATTTAACACAGTCATTCTTATAGCTTCACTATACCACAAAAAGGGGGTTTCAAGTTTGGTTTAGTGATTGTGGAATTGAAAAAAAAACAATCAACCAAACCTCTAGGCCTGGCCTGATACTTACTGCCGATACCTATTTGCAATGGGAAAGGACTACAAATTACTTTCTATTTGCAGCAGAACTCACAATCAGGAGCCTTTGCCAACTCCAGAGACATCTACATGAAGGACAGGCTGCTTAGCAACTATCACCACCAACCTCCAAACACTATTCAAAAGCAGGTCAATAATGTTAAGGGTACTCCAGAATGTGCTGCTAGGTTATATCATCTAATAAAAGCCTTCAGTTTAGCGAAAAAATAAGGTTGCAGGTACTTTACTTAGATTTTTAAGAAGAAAAGTCATCTCAGGTCAGGAATCCATGAAACACAAGTGAAAGGCCCAGATCACTGTGTGTGAACCAAATTAATTCTTCACTTATTATCTTTACTCTTTCCCTCAAATACAGTAGTTTATGCTGACTTGTAATAAAGTTCCATGTTCTGCTAAGGAATATAAGGTGGCCAAGGATGATTCCACATGGCTCATGTGAAAAGTAGCTTTCACTTACAATATGGGGAGAGAGTTTATTTTATAAATTAACAAACAATCCTAATTTGCTATGGCTATGTTAGCTGTAATAAAGGTAGAAGTAAATAGGCGTGACACAACTGATGGGAAAGGAACTGTCTAAAAAAAAATTGTTAACACAGAGCTACTATTTTATTTTCTTAAGCAATACAAAACAGGGTACAGGTCTCTCTTTAAGCACACTGGCACTCATAAGCACAGTTCAAAGTTTTAGTTTCTCTCTGTGACAAGAATTTGTGGAGAGTTTCTATCATCTGCATTTTCACTTTTACTCAAGCCAAAGCATGGGTTGTAGCAAATACACTTCCTCAAAAGCACAACTTGAAGTGCAGCAACCCCTTTTTCTCCTGGCAGAACTCCTACTTCTCAATTTTACATGAAATAAGTTTTTTATATGCAAGCATTCACCTCTTTAAGCAATATAATCCCTCACTTGTGCAACTAAAGACTCAGGAGGTGCACCATAACAGAGGCTTGTGTGCTAGCCCTGCTGTCCTCAAGATATTATCTTTGTCCTTCATCTGTCCCAACTCCTCTCCTATTTCAGATCTTACCAGGACAAACAGATGACCTTCAAAGTTTTAAGATAGAAAATGATTTCTACTTGCTACAGCAACTCATCAGACATATTTATACATGTAATTTTTATGTCAGAAGACATTTTTCAGTAAAACATAGATGACTGGCAGCCCAACGCACATGCATGGAGTGTGCTCCATGACACAGATTTAGTAAGACTTACTACAAATTAAACTGATAATAGACTGAAAAAGCAATGGTTTTACCATCATTTCATTCAACCATTTAAATAACTGTGTTCAGTTTAGGTGAATCTTATTTTTCCCGCCTCCTCTAACTTATTTAGGCTGTTCAGTCACCTGAAGAGGTGAAAGCAGCTATACTTGAGGGAGCTCATCAGAAACACCATTTTACAGAATAAGGCCATGCTCGAAGTGAGAGCTGCATACAGAGATGCAACAGCAATGTCGAGGCAAAGTCAGCAATACAGGAAAATCCCATAGTTCTATTTTCACAAACATGAATTTCTGTGAGCTGTTCTGCACCACTAAACAACAGTATGATGCTATGAGAGGCAAGCTTCCCCTTCTTCTGGACGTCAGCTATCCAGTCGCGGGAATACAAACATGCTTTCTCCCTCCCCCCACAACTTCCTGCAATGCTTCTGCATTATGAAACATTGCATAAATCTCCTTCCTGTAAGACAAAGCTGAACTAACATCTAACCTAGAAATTTCATTCACAGTTTTCCACATCACTATGAACCCTAACCCACACAGCAAGCCATTCCTCTCAGCATAAGGAGGTAAACACTATCAGTTATGCAGTTAGCGTTGCTTCTGCATGCTCACATCCTAGTCTGAATTGTTCCTATCCCAAACAGATTAATATTGGAGGAATGAATACTATTGATACAAAAATAAGAAGCAAAGGCACATGCATGCAACTAGCTTTCACCCATCTATAAAGACAATAATATTTCTTTCTTTAAATTGCTTTACTGTCAAACAGCAACCATATCACATCATGCAAATTGGTCCACCAAGCTCAATATTCAATTTCTGGTTGCGTTGAACAGCTGATGCTTCTATGTAAAATGTGTGAACAAATGGGGACACAGACATAAAACACAGCCTAAGATGAGGCAGCTCTTCAAGCAGCTTTTACCCAACATCAGGCAGGATCATGGTGTACTTTCAGGAAAATACTAAGGATAACTTGGATGGGGCTTTGAGCAGCCTGGTCTAGTGGAATGTATCCCTGCCCACCGGAGGTGGCTGGAACTAGATGGTCTTTAAGGTTCCTTCCAACCCAAACCATTTGGGATTCTATGAACATGTGTGCAAAATGTGTGCATTTTCCCATTACTATATACCAGCAATTGCCTCTCACTCTTTTCTTGGGCAAGGAGTTCTGAAGATTAATTCCATATATAGCATTGTCTTCATACATTTTCCTCATTTTCTGATTATGCACATTCTTTCCTAAGGTAGAAAGAATGAAGCGTTCTCCTGCTAGCATGTATTATTTTTAAAAGTCAAAGTCTTCCCAATTACTCCTACCAGTCTGCTTTTCCAATTTATATTTATATATGCATACAAGAATATCTAAATAATCATGTCAGCATTTCCTCTCTTGGCATCTTGACTCTCTGTATGCTGTTCTGGAAGGTATGAAGATAACCAAATAACTATGCAAAAACTGTAGGACACTAAAGCTTACATCAAAAATAATGATATTTTTGGGGATTTTTGCCTGCCATTCCACATACATAACATTTTAGGGAATTGTACAAGCAGTACATATGCTACCTCAGATCAGAAAGGGATTATTTATTTATAATTGGTTAAGGCAAGTTTTTCAGTGGTTAATGCATATTTTCCCAACCAAACCCCTCAGTGTATATATATATTTGCAGAACAAATCATTTTACACTCAAGTTTCACCACCTCACTATTGAGGCATTTGCCATGTAATCATCTACAGTATTACCATTCTCCATTTTATCAAGAGAGCACGACAGAGTGCAAGGTATTGCAAGGCTTTATAAAAGTATTCCTTTATAAATAAAACATACTTGGGCTTCATCTAGTTCCTCATCAAAGCAGAAATCATCAAGCTCAGATGTTACAAGGCTACAAAAATCCCCAAGTCTAAGATGATAGTATGCCCCTCCTCAGTTTCCAGACTCCACAGAAAGCTAAGGAGAAATCAAACTGAGTTCAAGGATCACAAATTCTTGAACAAAAACATTGTGTGGATATACAAAAGAAAACTTGTTTAAATCCAAGGAACAGATACCTGGAAAGCTTATAGAAAATATTTATAAAGGTGTACAATTACAGAAGTATCTATTACAAAGCAGCAATTGTAAAGATGTTACAAAGCTGAAAAGGAAAATCTCAGCCTGGTTTCACACACTTGTCAGCTTCAGTTAATTGCACTCATTCCTTAGAATAGTTTTTACCCTATGCCATTCTTCGGAATCTCTGTTCTACAAAATAAGAGGGAAAGCTTCTACAAACCACATATTGTGACAGAAGTATGCAGAAGTTAGCACGCTTAATAAAAAGTCTCAAACATGGCTTGTAGGAGAGATTTAATAAACATTTTGTTTTACAAATATCATGGCTCATTCATAAGCCTGCGACAGACTAATACACAACTGATTCATGAGCTTGTATCAGTTATGCATCAATTACGCTTCTGTCTGCAGTATATAACAAAACTCTTTTGTCTGACCTGTCAAAAATAATGATTTTTTTAAGTCTTTTTAATAGGTTTTGTCTGGGAAATTTAAAATGACAGCACAAACAAACTGATGGTAAAAGAAAAAAAAAAAAAAAAAAGATTGCGAAGTAACATATTAAGAGTCTATTTGGAAGTTTTCCAAACAATTCCTATAAATATTCCAGTTGTTGCCTAGGACTTATCTATTCACATCAATCAAACTGAGTTCACATCCTCTTTCAAGCCCTAGCCACCAAGTAATAGTGCTGTGAGTAATCTTTGCATCACACAGTAAATCCAGTGTTGATAAAGAATCTTCAGCCTTGACCTTTGCAGCAGAGAAGAACAGACAACAGACAAACAGAAGTCACAAGTCATGCTAATGATAATATTCATTTACAGTGAATCCCTGGAGGTTCACGCATCCTGGAGAGGGGAGATTTTGATTTAAAGATGTCATTTGGGGAAATACATGACAAAACTCTGGGCTCTGTAACAAATTTTGTAAAAATAATTAAATATTGAACATTTTCACACAAATGGCCAAACTTGACCCCCGTAGCCCAAGGTTAGCAACAAATCCTACCCAGCCCAGAGGTTGTCCAATAGATTCAAAACCTGACCTTTTGTATGTGACCAGATTACTGAAACCTGCACAGCAATACTAAGAATATCTCGATATAACAACTGCATTTCTCTATCTCAGAAAAGGTCATTCTTGGTTAAGGAATAACCAACCGGAGGATGCCAGATTTCTGAAGTTGTATGAAAATAGACTTTTCTTTTCGAAAGCACGTGTTTTACATGAATGTATTAATCCCCAAGTCTCTAGAGGAACATGTAAATAATATATTCAGTTTGCAGACTGAAGGAGTTTGCAGTCAGTCAGTTATCACCTGGATTTTCCTTTATTTTTAATTCAATATTAAAGAAAAAAAGAGCTAGAGGTGCTCTTTTGCTGAAGAAGCACCTTTTTCTGTTTCAATGGCAATTGCATCGACACAACTCACTATCTCTGAAGGTCAGGTCACACACATGTCAAACTGGATATCTCGCAACATATGAGATATATAAAGAGAGTAGACATTTCTGACTTCTGCATACATTCATTCCCAGGTCCCATAGGAAAGCAGAAGGAGAGGTATATATCACTTGTGAACTCCAAATCCTGCTTCTCCTCTAACTCAGAGACAACTGAAACCAGCAAATCAGGTATTTGACATTTAAACTGATCAGACTGGCAGACACATTATGTAGATCTCTGGCCTGACAGGACCACATCAGGGAAACAAATATGCATAACTCTTCAATTCAGTCATTAAACTATTTATTTACACCTACCCCACTCCCAGACTTCGTTTCTACCAGAAAGGACAGAAGTGGGAAAACACTCATTGTTTCCAGAAGTTATCGGCTGTTTTCCAAATGTCACTCCCTGACAGAGCATGGCTGAGTCATGACAAGTGGGGATGTGACAGCACAGATTCTTGTTTCAAATATTCTTTTCCCAGTTCCTAAATTGACCATGGCATCTTAATGATAAATGCAGCAAAATTTGAAAGATTTTCACACTTACCTTGCTTTGCAATATTATTTACATTTCTCCGTTTAATTAAAAACATTACAGGTTTGCCTGAATTCTTTCAGCTCACTTTAGACACTAGACAAGTCTGAAATCAAAGTGAATGATTTCATAGCACAAGGCAAAGCTGTTGACAGTGGATTTGGAAACAGAATCAGAACCTGAGCATAAATTAACTACCAAACTTAGAAGAACCACAATTAACACTAACCTTTTCCTTTAACTCATATTTAAGATTCCTCTGATGGAGTGGCAGAAGCCAAGACAAGCCTCTCTCAAGGGTGTTACATGTTAGATAGGACCCTGTTCCAAATCCTTACTACTCCAATTATGTTTTGCAGTTATGCTGCCTCACTGTTTGCAGGCAAGCCTTCAGTACAATTAATGGGCCTCCACTTTTCCTTCTTCTGTCAGATCACCCAATATAAATTTACTATGCTTCCTGCTTAGATTAGCAATGGGTATTTGTGGATATGCAAATGAAGCATTCTTTGGTTTGGCATGCTGGTTTCTCACACTAGGCTCACCATCTTGTCTGGGACATCAATGCAATTGCCAACTGATTCCTCCCTTGCCAGGGGGCACGATTTGCATGACGTATTCTCTCATGACTGCAGTATGAACGCTTTTTAAATACATATTAGGGAGTACAAGCCATGCAGCATTTGGTTGGTTGCCATGTTTGAGAGAAACTCTGAATAACATTTTTAATACAGCTCTGGCTGATCAGGCTTCTGAGAATCTAGATTTGCTGCCATTTTTAGCACTTCTAAAGGCTCAAATAAACATAGGTATTTGGCACCTAAACAATACTCCTGTTTCTGGAGGAGGCAGCTACCGACACAAACAAAACCACCCCAACCACACACAGCCTGTTTGATTTTAAGTAACTTATTAAAGCTCCAGTCACACCATCTGTAGTAAGTCTTTCAGATGATGGCCTGATGATCGCTTTGCTTTTTCATACACTACCACCTGGGCTTGAGAAGTTTAAATTATCAGAGAAGAGGTAAAGAATATTCCTACTGATCACTGACATACAGTTCAGCTTTATAGGAAAAGGCTATGATATGTTGCACTTAAACTGAATTTTTCTCATTTCTGTTACCCTTAAGACCGCCTCCTTGACTTTTCCCCCACAGAAAGCAGATCACAATTGACCGTAGATGTCCAGTAACAGGTTCTGCCTTTTCCTGCAGGCCTGTTATTTTGTTTCATGCATCATTTTTTTCATTTCCTTCTCTCACAAACAAGCAATAAGTTCAGTAGTCACAACCTTAACCTTATCAGTTATTACAGAACTGCTCAGTTTCACAGTAGTTTAACAAATTGATATCAGTTCTGACCTAAATTGGTCCCTACCCTCAGCCACCTTTCCAAGTATTTCTAATGCATGCAATGCTTGTTAAGACTCTCCTAAAGCTACACCTCCCTAGCACGCTCCCATTCCCCTCCTTACACAATGAATACAAGCTCATTATGAGAAAATAATTGTGAAAATTAATTTCATTCCAAAATAACAAACTGTGCCCTGCTCAAATTCTTTTGCAGATTTAAATTTCTCTTGTTCCATAGTAGCATATGAGAATAAATGAAACTGTTCACAGACCCATTAATTGGCAACATATTGTTTAGAGCAGGAAGCAAATACAGTAAGCATTAAGTTTTCAAAGCATCCTCCCAGTGTGGTAAAATCAGCCTTATTTTATAGATGATGGCAATTATATTGTAGAAAGAATATATATTAGTTTTTAAACAGAAAGCCCTCTAACAAGGCCTACATTTCCTAGTTGTTAGACTCGTATTTAATTTATGAAACCTGACCTTCCTCATTCAAAAATCTTACCTGGCATCTCCTTTTGAAAGGTTGGTGTTCACAGGATGAAGAATAACCTTGTTTGCATCCACGTCCACCACACATTTTGTATGCAGATCAAGCTCTATAAAGAAATGAGAAAGTGTCAAGTGCTGCTCCTAAAGCGTTAGGATTACATACACCATTACTTCCTCCAGACACCAAATTTATTCATGCAGTCTGACAGCCACCCATCAGCTAGAGAATAGAAACAGGACTATTGCCAAATTCCAGTTCTAGAGATATTCTGATGGGATGGATCCTGTCCAGCTTTAAAGCATGCACTCCTTTCAAAACAAGAAAAAGCACTTTGGTTTTACTGAAGTACAATCAACATATACAAGGCAGTATGAAATTTCTTCTAGAGAAAGAACCATTAGGCTTTGACAGCTCTTCTTATTGCTCCCTCAATGCCTCACACATTCAGAGGGAAAGCTGCCCCTACCATCTGCAGCACATTTTCCCCAGCCACTGTTGTGATACTGCAGCATGCCATGTCAGCTGTCAGTCCTGGGGCACCTGCTTGGAGAAATTCAAGTCCCATCAAAAATAATGTAGGTGAAATCATGTAGAAAAGAGCTTATCCTTCCCCAAAGGCTCCCTGCCAGCTGAAAAGCCCAACTTTTCCCCATGACACTAAGCAATGGGATATATGCTATGAGTTAATTAGAATATTTGGAATGTATGAGAATTCTGAGCCATAGAGGTGGGGAAAACAAAAGCTTCAGATAACACTGACAACCATCCAAGGTATCCACCCAATGACAAATGGAGTTAGATATAAAAAAAGCACACAGCCGCTTGCAGACAAAGTCACTGCCTACAGATGTAGAGGCTTGGACACAAACAAGCCCAGTCCTGTGTCCTTACACTCTGATGCTAAACCTGGAAAGTGCACCCAAGAGCCGATACCTATAAACATGACACACCAAACACACCCTGCAAGCACTCTGCACACACCATGATGATGAGGGACTACACTGAATAACCTCCATATGAAGTACAGCACCTCAGCTGAATCACCAAAATATCCTGTGTAATCATGTTAATGACAATCCTCATCCTCCCTCATCTCTGCCCTCTCCTTCTCTGTCACCTGTACTTGCTCTTTCACCTTACAGCACCTTATAAACTCAGACTGAAAATCTCTCAGGCAAAGACCGCAGATCTTAATTATTGTACAGCACCTTGCAGACTTCTTGCTACTGTTAAATAACATGGTAAGAGAAGATTTCTTTCACTGACATTTTTGGAAAGAAGAGCCAAAGCTCAAGACTCTTAACGGTTGGACTCAATGACCTTTTGCAACCTAAATGATTATATGATTCCTGGTCATAGCAGGCAGTCACATGAAACTGAAATCCTTCTGAACAGAACCACTCCTCTGTTATTACACTGTGCTTTAGTAGAAAGAAGAGGCAGACAAGCTTCAGAAACCAGTGTTTATTTTAATTTCTCTCCACACCCTGAAAGAAAATTTACCTATCATTAATATGCAATAGATGCTTGCTCAGATGAAATGATATTCTTCATACATCCCATATCCAACAAGTCATTTTATCTTGGTCTGGCTGGTTAGTGATTAACATTCTGCATTGCAATGACCTGCTTTTCCTCAGCAACTAAAGGTTTTTTACACGCTACCTTCCTTATGCAAAGCATAATGTATGTGCACTGTCAATATAAGCAGTGTGGTCTCTATCACATTTTTCAATCTATCTCTTGAAAGAGAATGCTGCTGCTAGGTTTCACACCTATGACTGCCCAGTGATCTCAATCTGGTATTCATTAAACCTCTCTTTGTGAAGTACATTTGAGGAAAGCACACAGGATATAATAGTTCCTTGAAGTCATATATCCCCACAGAGAGAAAAAAAGATTCAAAGCCAATTTATCATGTACAACACACCCTCTCTGATTATCTTCACCACAAAGGTGAGGTTAAAATTCCTCACCCAGGCATTTTGCAGACAGTACGGTTTCAGAAGACGTGGTGAGCCAACCTAACAGCTATTGCCAAACAGGGAGGTCTCAGTCCTTCCTTCTGACTACCTCTGCTGTTGCTCACCTTCCACCCTACCATGCTCAGCAGACTCCTCTGTAAGTCACTTCAAGTTACTTCAACAGCAGTAAACTACTGAAACATGAAAAATGGATGTATTTAGACACTATGGAAAGCTACATCAGCCCAGTAAAAGCTCCGAGAACATCAAAGGCCATGCAAACAAGTGGGCAGGCCTGTACCGAGATGAAGATAACAGGCAGAAGAGACCTTCTCCCAGCAGATACCAACTGCTACATCAGCTCATGGTGTCCCATGAAATAAACCCTTAAGAAACAGATATATTCAGCCTCTAAACAGGATTATATATCCAGACAGCCATAAGGCTACTTATCCAGTTACCTTGGCTAAAGACTTAAATAGAAACTCTTTCTAGCCAAATTTACTTTAAATTCTGTCTTAATAGCATATCATACACTTTCTGGCTCCATTATGAAGCATGTTCTTTGACCAATTAGAGCTGAAAGAGGGGAGGATTTAGACTAGATATGAGAAGGAAGATCTTCCCTGTGAAGGTGGTGAGGCACTGTCAGAGGTTGCCAGAGAAATTGTGGCTTCCCCATCCCTGGCAGTGTTCAAGATATATGGGGATTTGAGCAGCCTGGTCTAGTGGAAGATGGCAGGAGGGATGGAAATAGATAATCTTTAAGGTCCCATCCCCAAACCACTGTGTAATTCTATGATTTCTGATTTCTTTAATGCTTCCAGTAGGTTGAGAGATGAATGATTTTCAGTAGTGGCTAATATATCATGGCAATTTCTACGCCATTAAGTTTTTAACATTACTAAGCCAGGTTAGCCTTATAGAAAAATTACCTTGCTGGTCTTTTGAGTATGATCACACAAGGACTTCATCCTTACTTTTACTAGTTTCAGTGTCTCCTAGGTAAGCAGCCTTCCTGATGCCCCTGAACAATATGCAGAATGAGCATGCAACAAAATAAGATGGTAAGCTTTCACATCCAAAACACCAATTAGTTCATCTTGTAGTAAGGACTCACTGCTTGAGGCCTAGTATAACTATGTCTTTCACCTACACCAAGGGTTTTTTTCAGACAGCATGAAACTTTGGACAAGTTAAAAGGCTCACTGTAAAACTTTGGAGATTTATCACAAATCTTTGAGTTCAAAAAGATTTAAGATCTCACCAATTATTACTGCTAACCTGCTTCTAGCTTCAGTCATTACTAAGCAAACAAAATCAACTACTCATTTGCTTCATCAAATCAAGAAACTAATCAGTTAATTTCTCCTTGAAAAATTAAAACTCGAACTCTTAACATCTCAAGAAACATTTATTGCAGGGAACGAAAGCCTCTTTCATAGCTTTAGAGTAAGAGAGCTGTGACATCCATAATTAAAGGGTAACACGTATCTTAGTCACTTTTCCACATTTACATTTGAGAGCTGCAGAAATGTTAAACAAAGCTGGGCTGAGTGCAAGAATAATTGCTAAGTCGTGTGCATCCAAGCTACTCAGAGAGTCTCTTGGATGAATCACAGAATAGTTTGGGTCAGAAGGGACCTTAAAAATCATTCAGTTCCAACCCCTTGCCACAGGCAGGGACACCTTCCAAGAGACCAGGTTGCTTCAAGCCCCATCCTATCTGGCCTTGAACACTGCCAGGGATGAGGCAGCCACAGCTTCTCTGGGCAATCTGTGCCAGGACCTCAGCACCCTCACAGGGGAGAACTTCCTACAGTCTCCTCTCCATCAGTTTAAGGCAATTCCCCCCTGCCCTGTCTCTACAGGCCCTTGTCAAAAGCCCCTCTCTGTGTTCCTTTCTGGCTCCTTTAGGAACTAGAAGCTGCTGTAAGGTCTTTCTCGAGCCTTCACTCCTCCAGGTTGAACAAGCCCAGCAATCTCCGTCTGTTGCCATAGCAGAGGCGCTTCAGCCCTTGGAGCGTCTTCAGGGCCTCCTCTGGACTAGCTCAAAAAGCTCCATGTTCTTTTTATGTTGGGCTCCAGGGCTGGACATAGTATTCCAGATGGGTTCTCATCAAAGCAGAGTAGAGGGGGAGAATCCCTTCTCTCAACCTGCTGGTCACACAGCTGGTGATGCAGCCCAGGACAGGTTGGTTTCTGGGCTGCAAGCGCACACTGAAGGCTCATGTTGAGCTTCTCATTGACCATGACCCCCAACTCTTTCTCCTCAGGGCTGTTCTCAATCCAGCCTCCACTCAGCCTGTATTTGCGCTTGAGATTTCCCCAACCCACTTAACCCCAGCCTAGAACCCTGAACTTGGCCTTATTGAACTTCATGAAGTTTGCATGGGCCCACCTCTCAAGCCTGTCAACGACTTTTTATTTAACTTCCGAAACTGGAAAGTGGATCTTGAAAGAGGCCATTCTTCTTCCCATCTCCCCTAATTTTTCAAGTCCTCCCCAGAAAGTTTTAAGGCTCAGGTTCAAGCAATGCAGATCCCAGCTGAAACCACACTTGTGTGTACAAAGCAGACATGACTATGCCTTTGACAAGAGCCTTATGGATGTTGCAAAAAAAATTCACAACACCCATATAAGCTTTGGGCTTTTTCACTAGCCAAATAAATTTGATACATTTCAAACATGCTGGAAAAGTCAGGAAGCAAGAGAGAAGAGGAAAAGCAAAACCAGGACCCATGTACTACTGCATGCCATGGTGCATTGAGCAGACACTGGTATATTCCAAACAACAGGTAGGAGTATGCATTCCCTCTGAAACAGCAGTCATGTGTCTGGTAATCATAAACTCAACAGGGCAGATTTTCCACAACAGCATTAGGAAAAAACAGCAAAGATGTAACTTCAAAATGTACTAAACAGGTTTGGTCTGGAGGCAAAAAATTATGTGAATCCTGGAGGAAGGGGAAATGAGAAGCATTCTGGAAAACATGGAACGTTCTCAACTCTGGGAGAGCTCCATCTTCATTTACGGATCAGTTCAGGAACTGTCTTGCTAGATCAGGTGCAACACTGGTTGGATATTGATGTACCCAACTCCCTCATTCTAGTAGGGTATGGAATCAAACCCAGCTGCATCAGGTGATATAATGAAAACATTTGAAGTGTCATGCAATGATACTGGAGCTTTTTCAGCTGCTACCCTAAAAAGTCATCTCACATTTAAGGTAATTGAATTTCAGAACCAAACAAAATGATCCTAATAGATGGCTTTTCCAGGGCATTTTGAAATAACCTTAAAATGAGCAATGATACAGTAAATAAGATTGCCTGCAATTTATTAAACTGGTGGTTGGACCATGATATCATAACAGCTTTTAGTACAACAGCCACGGTAGTTGAAAAGTCTGTTACAACCTGTATGACCTTCCATATTTATCTCTTTATATACTTTATGTTTTCCACGTTGTACAAGTTGAGTTAAGGGAAAGCATTTCCCAGTTCATCAAGAGCCTTTATTTCATTTTTTTCCATCAGATCTCAATTTAAGAAATTAATTTCTGATGGTTGACAGTTTTTCAGCCCATTCAAATGCCATTTGATCCTAAACCACACTGAAACGAAGATGTTAACCTGACGTTACAACACAGGTCAAATAAAATTTGTGGGATTCCACCTCATCCTGCCCCCACATTTAGGGCATCTGCACTGACACCTAAGGACCTCTTGGAGACAGGCATTAAACTTGGTAGTATCCCTGGGAATTAGCATGGCTGCTCTTGTAGTGTTTCTAAAAAGCTAACTGAAGTATAAAAAGTAAAATGTGAAAGGTCTGAAGTGCATGTACTAAGCTCATAAGCCAAAATTGGCCCCAAATACAAAAGCTCAAAATAATCTCCTGTACAGACGGATGATGGAAATTTTACATTTAAAATTGCCAGTAGATTTTCAGGAGATTAACATTCCCTCGAAGGTTAGAACTGGAATGTTATGGCCCAAGCCTTCAAATTGCATTCAGTAAGAAATTACAGTAAGTTTCTTGAACCTTGCTTGGTCTGGAAAAGTAAATTGCAGTAACACTGAGAAATGTCTAAATAGTAACTTTGAAATATTTAAAATTTTATTTATCACACAAATTAAATGAATGCCAATTAAAACCAAAAGCAAAACCAAGCAAAAACAAATCAGAGAGGCTGTTTGGGAGGTTTAATTTGGTTTCTGTTTATTTGAAAAAGAAATCTGAAAGCAAGCTCAAAGACAACAGGTCCCCAAGTTTCCCTGCCCTTATTTGTTGCCTTAGAATGACTTTCCTCTTTGTCTTTTGCTATGTAGAAGCCAACACAAATAAAGGAAAAACTAACTGACTATATGAGAGAGCATGAAAGTAACTTAGATCTAAATGACGACGCTAACAGCTTAAATAGGGAGGGGGGAGAAGAGTAATAGTGCTTTTAGGACATTAATTATAAGATATAGTGACCAATACATTCTGGACAAAAATACAGTAATTTGACTCCTTTAAGTCATACAAACATGAAGTCTAAGTGGACATTTTTCAAGCTTCTCTGATTACATATATATATATGAACTGTGCAAACATGATTCATGAAATTTTCATTCTGCAGCAATTAGAAATCATTAAATATACATGAGTGCATCTGGTAGGGCACACAATACTATCTGATCTTCACAATGAGGTGTAAGTGAACTCAGACTCAAGCATGTTGAATGCAAGCAAGCTCTCCTCACATGCCAATGCTACATTGTACAAATGATACAAAAAGCGTATTCCATCTTCTGCTTTTTCATTTTCTCCCAAAAAAAAAAAAAAAAAAAAAGAAAACAAGAAAAAAAAGAGCTTGCCAAGCAGCTTTAGTAAAGGCACTCCGTGTATCTGGACATGAACTGTATGCACAGCCAGTTCTGCTGCTGCATACAATGCTCAGCTCATGGAGACTAAGTAAATAAATCAGCCTGGTGACTTTCTAATGGAGCAAATAGCTCTGAGGAAGTTCAACACACAACTCTGCGCTGCTGCATTTGTTTCAGGCTTCAGATTTAACAAGAATGAAACACAATAGCATTTGGTATTCCACCAGCCACCCAAAAACCAAGGCAGAACTATTCACAGTGTGTCTATCTGATCTTCTGTTGACTTAAGGAGGAGCAAAGTGAAACCAGAGCAGCAAGGTAATCTCATACCGCCCTTTAGGCTAGCTCTGCAGATGTAATTAGCACAAGAATTGTTTAGCTTTGTGGCACTCAGGATGGACTGGCTGGTAGTCTCAGAGGCTGGCTTCGGGGAGTAAGCCTGTAACACCTCGGAGTTCTTAAATACAGCTGCCTCACTGAGAAGCGCAAGGTGAAATACTAACTCTACATGCTTCACCCATTTACCACAGTATCTCTAGGGTAATCCTGCTCATAACCACAAATAAGATTTTATAGGTTATCAACAATCACCAGGGAATAGTAAAAACTCCAGGCACTCATGTGCGACAAGGATAATGGTGAAGAAAAGCCTTGTGTTTTGCATATTGCCGAGAGGCTACAACAGGTGCCATTTCATTTACTCTAATATGAAAATTAATCTTGCAAAACTGCTTCCACAAATTCCAATATATAGATAGATTATTTCTGTTGTAATCTCCAGTGAAAAAACCAAGTAAACAGCAAATAAACAAAAATGCAAGAACAATCCCCATCTCCTCCCCCCAAACCAAAAACATTTCACGTGACTGGAAATGCAACCTCCTCCAAAGAGGAGGACGACATAAAATTAGCCCCTGAGAAGACGGTCAGAAGCTTGCTCTAATACAGAAGAAAATTCCTCCTTTACAAGAACTGAAGATGGAATCTTTACGACCAAAGCACAAAAAAGATCCATGACTGAACCCTGAAACTACTCTGCATGAATATACACATTAATGTAATAGATACCTGAATGTATTTACATGCAATTTAGCTATTTAAACTGGAAGCTATAGGTCTTACACCACAATTCTACAAACAGTTTAATCCAGCAGCGTTGGTGGAATACAGGCTGTGGTCCCTTGCTATTTAAACCTGGCACACCCATGCCACCACTCCCTCCTGACCCAAGTCATGCAGTGCCACTGCCCACCCTTGTGCCAGCACAGGTACTTCTACTGCTCCTGGAGAAATTCACCCAAACCACTAAACACACAATATTCTTTCGGTTAGCTTAGTGCCTTTCTTGTTCAAACAACAAAGCATTAACCCAAACGAGATGTAGCAACACAGCAGTGGTAGTTTTGACCAGCCTGAGGTGTCATCAGCCAGAACCTTCAGCATAAGCCATATTCTTTCAGTACTGATAAAAAATGTTTGATTTTAATTAACACTGCACTGAATTGATTCAAAGGCACAGGGAAACACAAGGACTTGAACGTACTTCTGGGATGCCTGCACACCAACGTCACCTGAAAATAAAATACTCAGTAAGACAAATCTTAATTAAAAAGCTTCCAGCTGTCTTTTGCTTTGCTTCATGGTATACCTTGAACTTTGCACAGCATTTCCTTGAAATATAATGAATACCTGCCAAGCGAAGTCAAACACTGATGATATTCATAAAAAGGAATCCACTGCAACTCTACAATGCAACAGCCAAAGAACTACTGATTGTTATCAAAAACCCATCTGAAAAAAAAAAAAAAAGCAGTGCACTAGAGAACACTTTAATGAATGACAAAACTGAGAAAACAGAAGACAAAGCCTTAGCTAACAGAAGAGGACTGAATTATTTCATTCATAATAGCACATTAATTGAGATGCCAGTTTGCAAAGTAGAAAGCATGCAAAACCATAAGCCACTCTGCTACCTGGCAGAGGCTAAAACTCCAGAGATGATGCTGCAGTGTACTGACGTAGTAGTTTTACAAAAGCACAGATTCCACACACAGTTCGGAGAATTGGGGTCTAATTTGAAGCAAGATGCAAAAAAGTAATGTAGATGCAAAAAAACAACCCCAAACCCAAGAAACCCCAAGGACAATTAGGAATGCTTCCTCTCTACTGCTAAAAATTAGTACTATAAACCAATAGATTACCATTTGGCATAAGACTGACGCAGGACCCTCAATACTATCACCTTGAAATGCAAATACTATGGATAATGAACTATTTGGAAATATTGAAGAGAAATCTCTTCAATATGCATGCAAGGAACCTATTATACTTTTATGAGCTGCATAAATTAGTAACAGTTAAACAAACCACTTTTATTAACCTAATAAAACCCTCGCCTTAAGAAATTAATAATTCAAACACTAGAGACAACCACCACCACCACAAGTAAACACTAAGAAATATTTCAAAGCTTAAAATTCAACAGTCATAACCATCTGATAGACTTGCAATTTTAAGCCCTTTGGTGCAGAGGTAAGGAAAGAACATCACTCGTGATCCCAAAGAAAACAAATACTTGCTTCATGTCTAAAGCTCCAGAACTTCATACAAATACTGCTTAGAACAAAGTACATATTAGAGAGCTTCCTTTGAGCTGCCTCCTGCCTCAAAGCCTATTGAAAAAGCAAAGCCACAGAAATCTTACAATTGGATGACTCCTCAGCAAATCAGTTACACAATTCTTAAATTTAGCATTAAATAGGTAAGAAAGATACTAGGCTTCATATCACTTTGTTTTTATAAATTCTCGGAACATCAGAAATACCACACAGAGGTCAATTCTTTAGAACTGACCAAAACAATCAATTCCAGGACATTCTGTTTCAGGGAGAAAAAGACATGGATCTTTGAGGCCAGACTTACATAGATTTAGGTATCACAAAATAACGGGATGCTTAATAGCTGCAAAGTGGTTCTTAGGGAGGAGGAATGCCCTGACTGCCCAGCAACGTGCCAAAGAGCATGGGGTTCAGGTCCCTCTTTCTTCTGACGAACTCAAATGTCCCTCACTCCTGGATGAGCCTCCTACTAACCAGGCTACAGTCATCCTCTCCAGTCCATAACATTTTTAAGTTTATGCAGTACAAAACAGCTCCAGTAACAAGACACCCTCTCCCATTCTCCCAGATTCACGCAGTTTAGCGTTAGGATATTCCCCAGGAAGGTTCAGACACACGTACTGCTCTAAATCTATAGTCTTCCGTCATTTTTTCCCCTTTATTTCCACCACTTCTTCCCCACATATATTTTCTGAACTCAATCTCTAATTGGAAACATCTTGAAGACCTGTTACATGGGCACAGACTCAAGGCTGAACATACAGAGAACATACACCAGGAGGGACAGGTGCATTCTTCATCCTTGGAGATTCAAGCCTTGGCGGAAGGAGGCCCTGGGCAACCTTACCTAATCTGACCCGCTTCCAGCAATGAGTTGCACTAGAAACCTCCAGAGGTCCCTTCCAACCTGAATCATTGTATCATCCCAGGGGTAAAGAGCACTATACAGTCAGATGTCTGGGTCACAGCCAAGGAAATGATCTATGGCAGGAAAGGGACAGGAGCAAGAGAAAAGCCTGTGTCTAACTGAAACAAGGCACCATCTTTCAGCTCCTCAACTGCCTTAACCCACCAGACTGTAGGGACATCAACTCCATCTTGTCAGTTCTGAATGTGGGACTCTAGAGCACTGATGAACTCGCTTGCTTTTATTTTAAAAGGTATAGAAAAACTCCATTCAACACCTTAACCTTTTATCCTAATTTATTGAAAAGCATTAAAGCGCAATTTTGGTTCAGATCATACAGAAGATAAAGAACACACACACCTCTCCCTTTTTCCTTCAGCTATTAAACTGACTTCACCGGATTCCCTTTCCTGAAAAGGAATTACTGGCATACTTATGTGAGAATGTGGGGGGAAAAAAGCCACCCTACACGCCTCTTGGCTTTTTGCCTTGTTCACCTGCCCATTCCTTGGCTGAAGTTGCCTTCTCATACTTGCTTCCTCACCATCAAGAGCAAGTTTTTCTAATTAAGACAAGTAATAAACACTTAAACAGATGCCAGACCACGGCCTGATCAACATAACCCTTAGGCAAGTTTCGCTGAGGGGAGAAAAAAACCTAAACCACCAACCCAACAACAACAACAAAAAAACCCTTGTCAGTTCCCACTTCCTCTTCCACGTTTTCTTGGGTTTGTTTCTTCTGCCCTCTGTTAACCTCTGTTACCTGGTTAACTCCGTCCTACTCAATCATCGAGGGGTAAGAAGAGGGGGTACAGCGTTGAGGGCTGAATGAGAATAAGAAAAAAAGAATAGAGGCAAAGAAAACAGAAAAAGGGATTTTCCCCCCAAAACCCCAAAAAGCAGGAAGGAGGAAGAGCTTTCCCAGCTGGTAACAGGACACAGCCCGGCTGTAAAGCAGGTGTAAGAGGTAGAGAGAGGGGCGTACCCCGGGAAGGAGAGGGGGAGATAAAAGCCCCATAAACCGGGGCGGGTTTAGGAAATCGATGTCGGAGAGCGGACCGACGGTAACTGCTTCGTGTGCTTCGCCCATAAACCTCCCTGCACCTACACACGCGTATATAATAGACAAATAAATAGACACACGCATACACTCCCCGCTGCCGACACACACACCTCTAAACACGCTCCGGCGCCGGGACACACGGACACCTGCGGGGACCGGCACACCCGGCCTCCCACCCCGCTCCGCTCCGTCCTTCAGGCCGCTCCCCCCTCACACACCCTCCGGGAAGGGAGCGGGGCGGGGGGGCTGAGGGAGGAGGGTCTCACCTCTCCGGTTCATGGGTCGGACGCGCACCGCCACCTTCACTTTGGAGTCC
>JANRGW010012676.1:0-18195 GCA_024733675.1 Psilopsiagon aymara | reverse complement strand
CCCCCCCCCCCCCCCACGTCCCTCGGTCCCTCAGCCGTTCCCCATCACACTGTGTTCCAGGCCCTGCACAGCTCCATTCCCTTCTCTGGCCCCGCTCCAGCACCTCAATGTCTCTGTTGCAGTGAGGAGCCCAGAGCTGAATACAGGATTCAAGGTGCAGCCTCACCGGTGCCCAGTGCAGGGGCACAATCACTGCCCTGGCCCTGCTGCCACACTGGTGCTGATCCAGGCCAGGATGCTGGGGGTTTCTTGGCAGCCTGGGCACAGTCTGCTCATGGTCAGCTTTGACAATCAGCAGCTTCCTTCTGCAGGCCTGGCTCAGCATGGCTCTGCCTGCGATCTGCCTGAACTGTCAGCCTGTTTCCTAAGGGATGAGCAGCCCCTTCCCAGATGGAGCTCTGGTCTGAGCGCTGCTGTTGGCAGCATCAGTTAAGGCACCCAGGCAGCAGCAAAATGACCAAATGCCCTTTATTTTAGTTGGGTTCTTCTGGTGTGGCCAGTGTGCTGCTGGAGCTCAGAGCTTCAGTGTGCCTTCATGCTCCAAATCAAACAGCACATGGAGGGGTCAGGGCTGCTTTGGTGTGGGGTGCTCTTGGTCTGCAAGAAATCCATTTGCTGCGGTAGGATTATATTATGGGAGTTACTGCAGAGCAGAATTACAGTGAGTTTTGCAAACCACTTTAATATCAAAGTGTGCCAGAACTTAATTCCAGGAGAATGTGACTCCTTAGAGCAGCAGCAGCAGAGCAGCTGTGTGGGAAAGGCTCTGGCTGAGTAGTGGCTCCTGCAAGTCTGTCCTGCCTGTTTGCTTCCCTCCCTTCCTCCCTGCCCTTGCAGGGGGAAAACTGTGGGGGGGGGATTTTTGGAGCCATCTGAAGGTTTTAAACCCTTTTGTGCATCGGGCTGCTTTGAAAACACATCTCTTGGTTTCACGTGAGCTGAAGGGACCTCTTGCGAGGAGCTGTGTCTGCTCTTGCCAATGTAACTTGAATTTCAGTGGCTGTATTTAACTCTCATCTTACGTCTCCGTATGCTGAAAAATACTGTTTTCTGAATTCTCTTATCTGCCACCAAGGAAGCAAAAAAAGACCATCTCTCTCTTTTAAGGTACAGTGCCCATTTGGTCCAGGTAACAGCTCTCACAGGGCTTTTATCTCACTGGGGTGGCCAAGGCAAAACCTGTCTGCCCTGATTTCTGATCCGTGCAAGCACACAGTTTGCATTTCAGAGCATGTGACCTTTTCACTGTCTGTCTTGCAGAGCTAGTTACTGGATGAGCTGGACAGGATAGGACAGATGAGATCTGTTACTGGAGACCAGTGCTGTGATACAGAAAAGTCTGTGCAAGCTCCAGACCTGCAGCAAATGGTGAAATGGGGCTGTTGGTTTAAATATAGGCCTTGTGAGGCTGGAGAGGGCAGAGCTCCCACAGGGAAGTGGGTTGGTCAAAGCTGCCCACTTTGTTGTGCTGGTGGGATGTGGGACACTGAGGGCAGCAGTGGGATGCCAGGAGGGGGTGGGAACCACTGCAGTCCCAGCTACTCTGACCAGAGATTGGGTATCTGCATCTCAGAACACAGGCACTTCTGATAGCATCCCTCATGATGGTTGTTGACTTCTCCCTATGATCGGAGGCATGTATTAGGTCAGTAAATAGGGCTCTTGAAAAGCTGCCCTCTCTTTTCCCCCTCCCAAGTTCAGTGGACTGTAATTACAGGAATTAACCTTCTCACTTTTCCTTAGAACCCTCAGCTTTGGTGGTTCCTTTGCTCAGGCTTCTGGGTTCAGTTCCTGGCATGTCTGTAAATAGCTTCACTGCTTCTTTTCCCCTAGGGATTGGGTGGGGGAGTGCTTCTGATGGCCCCTTGCGATTCCTCCCTCTGTCCACATACACTCTGCTCTTTGTGCATCTCCATCAGCAGCTCCAGACTGTTGGGTTTTGTAGTGAGCAGCAGTGTTTTGGTTCAGTTAGTTTTGAAGAGCTTTGGCGTGGTGCACAGTGTGTGGGACAAGCCAGCAGCTGTCAGGCAGTGTGGGACATGGCTGCCATCCCCTTCTGCACTCTGGGCATGGTGACTCCTTTCCAAGTACATGGGCATTTCCATATAATGGGAAGCCTGGGAAATGGGGAGATGTCCCCAGCATGCAGGTACATCTGCCAGCTCTTTCTCCAAGCCAGCAGAAGCTGATGCTGTGATTAAATCTCAATATGGGCAGGAGTCAGACCCCCTTCAAAAGGAAAATAGTCTTTTTTAATGGTGGGTTTTTTTTTAGTGTAAAATAGGCAAAGGGCATGAGGTATGTTCAGCCAGGGAGGGGCTGATAGGGGCTGCTGGATGATACACCCTGCTCATGAGACCATGTTGCTCTGCAAGGCCCACTTGGCCCTTGATACTTGCAGTAATTTTCACAGCATGAGGATTTGCCCACTGAAGGAACCTGATCACACTGTATTCACTGGGGCTGGGTCACCAGATAGCTGTTGGTACCAACAGCATAGGATGTCAGCCAGGCAGCAGGAGCCACGTCCAGCTCCTGAGCAAGCACTGTGTGGTTTAACCAGGATTGTTAGAGCTGTTGCAGGAAGCAGCAGATCAGCCTTGGAGCTGCCAGTGCTGGAGAAGTGTTTTGGCTTGGGACTGAGAAGTCAGCCCCTTGCACTGCTTCCTGCTGGACTCTATTCAGTCTTGGTTTGAAAGCTTGCCTCTTGCTTAGGTGTAAAGGCTGTGGAAGAAGAACTGGGCTCCCTGCAATTGCTTCTTGTAACTAACTACTTGAAGGGCTGCTAGAGCATCCCCACCAAAATTGCAGGTGTTTGGTGAGGTTCTGTGACAGAGTCACTCATTGGGCTCAGACAACACCTTACAGAGCTGCTGCCTCAACAGAGCTTGGGCCTCTTCATACAGTTCTTGGAAGCAGCAGTGGAGGTGGCATTGATGGGACATGCCAAGCTCAGGGGTACTGGCGGGTGGCCTTCCAGAGCAATGCCAGCTGGAGAAGACCTCTGAAGTCCAGCATTAAGCATGCTAGAGAATCTTCAGGTGCTAGAGAATCTACCATAGTGCCCGTGGAGTTGTCCTGGTCGTTTATTTTGCTCCTAATACCATATTTTAAATACCAGTAAGTCTTGTTTGAATGGATGGCTGTGGGCCCTTGTTTCTGCTTTGCAGAATCAAGGAGTCCTTCACGCTGCAGTTTCTTTCCCCAGGAGGTGCTTCCTGGCTCGATATCGTCACCTCTTTAGCTTTTCTCTGAGAAGATTAGCAGCTTATGCCCTTAAGGAGGATTGAATTGTATTTTGTGGCTCTGCTGTAAACCCTTTACTTTTCTAGCATCCTTCTAAAATCATAGAGTATGAAATAGAGCAAACTTCAGTCCCCGTCTCATCTGTGGAGTGTATAATAAGAGCAGTGGTGCTAACATGATGCTCCTCTGGGATTTCATGCTCTCATGTCATTTTCCTGTCACCGCAGAGTGCTGCTTTCTCTGTCTTGTTGAGTGAGTCAGCGTCCAGGCAGAGCCTGGCTCATCAAGCAATCACATCACACCAGTTCTTCAGGAACCCTTATTTGTTACACAATATGCAGAATTTAGTAACTAATTTTGTATTTTATTGGATATTATGAACTGTAGCCCAAGGAAGGTCACCTCTGAGGTCCCATTATGAATCCTGTTTTTCCAACTCAATAGAACCCTCTGAACAACTCTAAACTCTTTATCAGTGAATGCATTTACTAGGGCAAATTGTTGATGCTTGATTTAGTTACAGACCAGACAACACACTACACTAATCCAAGCTTCTTACAGCCACACATTTACCTTTTTGAACAAGACAAGTAAGGTTATCAAGATTCTTAGAATCATGGAGTAGTTTGGGTTGGAAAGTACCTTAAATCTCATCCAGTTCCAACCCACTAGACCAGGTTGCTCCAAGCCCCATCCAGCCTGGCCTTGAGTGCTGCCAGGGATGGGGCGTTCATGACTTCTTTGGGAAGCCTATGCCAGAGTCTCACCACTCTCACAGTAAAGAATTTATTCCATACATCCAACCTAAATCTCCCTGTTTAAGTTTGAACCCATTCCCCCTTGTTCTATGGCTACAGACCCTGATGAAGAGGAATATGCTGTGCCAAGCCCAACAGGACCTTGTTGCCTTTGTTAATGCTCCTGCCAATCTTTCCATGCCTAGCAATTGTCCCCTCTCCACCAGTCCATCAGTGTTCCTGCTGTTGAGATGGAGGAATTCAAAGGCTGGTAGGAAAGCCAGCTGGGAGGGGATGGGAATCCCATGTGAATGGAAACCAGCATTTCTCCCTGGAAAAATGCTGCTGGAGAAGTTTTCAAATGAAACATTCCTTCAAAGCAAATACGTAAAGGAAATAGGAGGGGAGGAAAGGCCATTCTCTAAAAACATAATCTCTGCTGATAATCTCTGTGCAGCCACAGGCTTCAGGGCTGACCTGGCTGAGGGGCAGGGACAGGAAAGCAAAGAACAGAGGAGATTTTTGGAAGGAATGGCTGAATTCAACAGTCCAAGCAGGGATTAGTATTTTGGCTGAAGTATTTCCTGACAGTACTACTCTTGCCTTCTGTGTAGGTATAAAAACGGTACCCGCAGGGGCAGTGTTACTACTGCTCTCCTAGAGGTGGTAGAGGGGGAAACGGCAGATCCACCTAGTTCGTAAAGACTGAAGAACTCATGTTCTTCACTTCCCTGTCAGCTCTTCCACCCATCGTGCTGTGTGCCCTTTGCTCTGCTGGCCATGGAGCTGTGTCTCCTCCTGCAGGCAGGGTAGGATGCTGCTCCACCCCTGGAGCGATTGGTGCTGCAATGCAGACCTAGAGAAAATGAAGTGTGAATGGGCTTCTTCATTGGGCACCTAGTACTGGGAAGGCCCTTTGAAAAGACTACCCAGCACAGTGTGACTGTGATGCTTCACTTGCTCCTGTGAGTAACTCACATCTGTGTTCTTAGACTGAGGCTTTTGCAGCACTGAGGTCATCTTCTGTAAGCTCCTGTGTGCCTAGAAGGAGATCCAGAAAGCTTATTAGGCTTCACTGTACATAAAAATCAAGATCCACATGAAAGTAGATGCCTTGTCTCTTCAGCAGTCAGAGTTTAGTCAAAGAGCTTGGTGTCACCAAAGTGAGATTGCTGTCATCAAATCCCAGATGGGTTTGGGCTGGAAAGGCCCTTAAAGCTCATCCAGTTCCAACCCCCTGCCATGGGCAGGGACATCAGGTTGCTCCAAGCTCCATCCAGCTTGTCTTAATCATAAGGGAGAGCCTCCAAAACTTTCTGCAGAGCAGACTGGTGACACTGGCCAGGAGTGAGTGGATGCTCACACCCATCTGGAGGTCCAGCACTTACTGTTAGGGCTCATCTTGACCACTGGGGGCTGCTTGATAAGGAGCATGGTGATTCCTCACAAGGACAAGTTGCCTCACAAAGCAGGGCTGCCTCTTTCAGAGGTCGTGTTCATGTCCACAGGGCTCGTGGTGAACACCTCCTGGGGAGGTGAGCAGTCAGGCTCTTTCTCAACCATACGGGGTCTGAACTGGCAGTCAAGGTGCTGGTGCTCAGGTGGATGCTGAAGTAGAAGCACCATAGCAGCCTCCTCCCTTCTCTGATGAGTTCATACCCTGCCTCTTTGGGCCATGAGCACGTCCAGTGGTGGGTCTCCATCTCAGCCATTTCCTTTCATCTTTGCAGTTGGTGTTAGGATGCCTGGCATGAGCTGGGTTTTGTCTGCAGCTTTCATTCCAAATCCTTGGAGTGGGACTTTCCTCCAGTATGTTAATTGCTCCTATGTCATCTACGTGGAAAATTCTCAGAATTCTTTCTGCTCTCTATTCAGGTGGGATTTCTTTTGGTTCATCCTGCTCTCTCTTTAACTGAGGCACCACAGTCGAGGGGAAGGTGCCTACTGCTTGGTCACTGTCCTGTGTGAGGGCTTCAGTGGAATAGCTCTGGCTCATCAGTGCCACCTACCTAATCACTAACACAGTCCTCAGTATTTCACACCTTGCCCACAATACCTGCTGTGTGCAGTCCTTCACTGCACTGCATGGACAGCAAGTCTTCTGCAGCCTGTGCAGAAGGCTCTGCTGTGGCACATCACTATGCTCTGCTGTGCTGTGGCACATCCGTGTGGATCTGCAGTGTGTGAGTCCCAGCACTGGCAAAGCCAGCATCCCATGATTTTCATAGCATACCAGACTGGTTTGGGTTGAAGGGACCTTAAAGCTCATCCAGTTCCTACCCCCTGCTACAAGCAGGGACACCTTCCACTAGAGCAGCTTGCTCCAAGTTCCATCCAACCTGGCCTTGAACACTGCAGGGATGGGGCAGCCACATCTTCTCTGGGCACCCTGTGCCAGCGCCTCAGCACCCTCACAGGGAAGAGCTTCTGCCTAAGGGCTCATCTCAGTCTGTCACTTTATCCTGTTTCTTTTGCCATTTGAACCATTACATTTTCAACCAAAGCAAGCAGAACTGGGGTTTCTCATAAAGATGGTGTGTGGGTTTACATCATGAAGACGGTTTGTGTGGGTTTACCTCTTTGCATCACTTGCACTTATGTGCAAATCACCATGTTTGATGTTATTTTCCATGGGAAACTTTTGGGATATCTGGAGAACTTGTGACTTCATAGTTGCCTCCAAGGGATGCCCAAAACCTTGTAGAGAAGAGCTGCTTTTACAGTGAATTGCTTCTAATACCTCCTGAGCTTTACCAGCGAGCAGACATTTGGGAAGAAGAATTCTGACAGATGCTGCTAAACCCGTGTTCCCCTGGCTGGTGGATGAGGAGAGGTTTATTCCAGTTCTGATGATTCCCTAGGGACACTGTTGCTGTAAAAACACAGAAAGCAAGGCTCTGTTTAAAGAGACCCCACAGTTAAACAAAACTGAATAAATAGCAATAATTATTCAGGTTGCTTGCACAAAAAGCAAAAAAAAAAAAAGGGGGGTGGTACTGCGCTGAATTCCTCTTTCAGCTCACCTCTTACATTGCACCTCCATAAAATCAGCATTTGAGTCCTTAAAACATTTCTCTGCCCATGGGATGAATTTAGAGTTTTTTCTAAGCTTGCAGATGTTTTTCATTCCTTCCTGCTTGTTCCCCAGTGTTTGACTGATCCTTCTTCCTGTTTCAGCCTGAAAGGATAGATCCCAGTGCATCCAGGCAAGGCTATGATGTCCGCTCAGATGTCTGGAGCTTGGGAATTACCTTGGTGAGTGTGATTTGAACCCTCTGCTATGTGCTGCTTTCCTAGTGGGTAGCATTGGTGTGCTTTGCAGTGTGGTGTCTCAAAAACAAGCTTGAAGCAAAGCCCAGCTCTGCTGCTGTGATTGAAGTGGGAGCCTCCTGTCTCAGAATATCAACCCCTTCAAGGCAGATGGCTCTCCTGAACCCCTGAGCGTGCACTTAGGTGCAGCTGTGTTTTACAGAGAAAGAGATGGAAGCTGGGAAGAGGTGTTGGATCATAAATGAATTTTGCTTTCGGAATCTCAGATGAGAAGGGATGGTGAGTGTGGTGGTGCAGAACAGAGCATCCAGCCTATGTAAATAATCCTCTCACAGCCTTGGCATCTGGTGTACTTCGACTGTGCACAAGACTTCAGTTAATGCTGAGTCCTGCTGTTGATTCTTCTCTGGCACTGCTGGGTGCACACAATGATAAATTGAAAAGCTCTTCCCTTCTGGAGGTGGTGAAGTAAAAAGAATACAGAAGAAGTTCCGTATGAACCAGTTGCTTCTGTCTTCCCCACTCTTGTTTTAAAATGCTCATTTTCATTGTCTTATAAGGAGCAGGGGGTTGGACTCAGTGATCCTTATGGATCCCTTCCAAAGTGAGATATTCTGTAGTTGTGTGATTCTCATTGTCCATCTTCTGTAGTGGTTGTTGGGATGCTTGGCAAGGGACTGGAGGATTTTACTTTCCTACTTCTGAGCAGCTTAATAAGAGCACTGGTTGTTCTGTAGTCAGTGGAGGAGAAAGCATTGTCAACATGAAAGCATGGCATAGCTAGGGTGAATCTGGAGGTGCTCCTAATGTAGACAGCAGAAACTACTACTGGATAACTAATAAGTTCTCTCAGCTAAGCTTTGTACAGCGACTGGGATGAAGAATCTCACCTTAGTCTTCCTTCTGGGGGTTCAGAGTTCTTGCAAACGTTTTCTTACCCTGATTTAACTTACCTTGTGTAACCTCCTGGTGCCGTTGCTGTCTCTCTGCAGTATGAGCTGGCCACGGGGCGATTCCCTTACCCCAAGTGGAACAGTGTGTTTGACCAGTTGACACAAGTAGTAAAAGGAGACCCACCACAGCTGAGTAACTCAGAGGAAAGGGAGTTCTCCCCAAGTTTCATCAATTTCGTCAACTTGTGGTAAGTGTCTCCTACTTAAAGTGCTTGAGTTGAGTGGCTTTGTCACTGCAGGTGTTTGGCGAGGGTCACAAGTCAAGCCTTTCTTAGCCTCACATTCCTGCACCAACATTAGGGTGAGGACCTTTTTAATTTCACTGGTTTGGAGGTGATGGGAGACTTGTCTGGGTGAGGGCTGAGGGGGAACCTTTGGGAACTGCACTTCAGGGAAGGGATGAGGAGTGAACCTCTGAAGAGCCTGTGCTCAGGAGAGGCACAATAAGACCCATGGCAGAAGGTTCATGCCTACGCACAGGTGAGGGCGTGGCCTGTGCATCCTGTTCCTTAGTATGACACAGTCTCAGAACAGACCTGCTGTTTGCGTTTCTTCTGCAAGCAGAAGCCTGAGACACATTTGCAGTATTTCCTCATGTTTGGGCAAAGGGTCTGTTCTGGTCCTGCCTTTTTGTCTGGTAAGGGCAGGACCGTTCCCTCCCAGTTCTGCCAGTACTGTTGGGACCTGTAGTGAGTAGGTTACTTGGTTGTTGGCTTCATGTCTTGTGTCAATCATATGTCAAGATCAACACTGCAGATTGTTTCCTGCAGGCAGGGCTTCTGCAGTGTGGTCAGCCTTGGATGGGGACTGTGCAGTGTTTGGCAGGAGGGGCTTGGGTCAGTCCATCTGCCTGCCATGTGCCTGTGGTCCTATTTAGGATAAGGGCTGGTTGTGAATGTTCTGATGAAGTGGTTTTCCATCCAAATTTGAAAGGTGGTCACCACAGTTTAATTAATACCAGAGCACACAGGAGATCCATCAGTGTGACCTCGATTGGTCTTCCAGGACCTTCTGTCCTGGACAGACCCAGGTGATGGATGTCCCCAGCACAGGAGTGTCCATCTCAAGAGCTCTGTGACACAGAAAGACACTGCTTTAGACAATTGTATCTTTCAGAAGGTTTTGTTCCAGGGTGTTCCATCTGCTGGAGATGGTTTTGGGGTTTGAATTTTACTCTCTTTCAGAGTTATGAATTGATATGAAGGCCAGGATTCACCTTCCAGCTGGCTGCAAGGGGAAGGCCTGGTTATTGCCTGTGGGCTGCAGAAAATAGAGCATCAGAATGGTTTGCTGCTCAAAAGGAGTTTCCATTTTTGTCAGTCAAAACCAGTGCTGGTAAAACACTTGGTTAGAAAGTTGCTTTTCCCGTGTACAGAACAAGCAATAGTTTGTTTGCTCCATAGATTTCCATAGGGAAACCAGATCATTACAGAGTTTGCAAAGCCAGGTGCTGTATGTGCTCATGAGTTTGCCTCTGGGTCACCCAACAGAGGAGCTTGAGGGACATCATGAAACAGCAGCATCTTTGGCCCATTAGTCTCTGTCAATTCCTGTTTCCAGCCTATTTACCCCTCCCAGGTCCTGCTGCTCTGCAACAGCCCAGTGCTTAGAGCACAGGGCAGTTTTCAGTCTGATTCTGGGTTTTCATAGAATCACAGAATGGTTTGGGTTGGAAAGGACCTTAAGATCATCCAGTTCCAGCCCCCTGCCATGAGCAGGGCACCTCAGACTAGACCATGTCACCCAAGGATCTGTCCAGTCTGTCCTGGAACACTGCCAGGGATGAGGCATTTACCACTTCTCTGGGCAGCCTGTGCCAGCGCCTCAGCACCCTCAGAGGGAAGAACTTCTTCCTTAGATCTAACTTGAACTTCCCCTGTTCCACTTTGAACCCATCACCCCTTGTCCTGCCGCTACGGGTAGACAGATTTTTTTCATCTTTTTTTGTAAATGAACTGAATTTGGCCTGGAATATTATTTATGATGTCTTGATAGCAACACTGTAATAAATATTTCTGTTTGTAACCTTTATCTGGGTACAGACAGTGCTTTTGGTGCCACCAAGCAGGCAGGTGAGCATCCAGAAGGCTGTCCTTTAGGTGATGGCATCAGTCTCCTGGGCATTACCAATAGATTAGCTTAGAATCTATTTTTGTGCATTCAAGAGTCAGGAAAAACATCGGAAGAGAGTCCTGCAGCACTGATCCTGCTCACTTGGAGGGCTGTGTGAGGAAAGGGGATTTTCCAGAATGTTAACAAGTTTCTGGGATTTCTCTATGGGTTTTGGTGCAGTTGCTTTGGATCCCGACGCTGCTGCGAGTGCCTTGGTGGAATGTTTTCCCTTTCTTCCCAGTCCTAGAATCATTTGTGTTGGAAAAGACCTTCAAGTTCATAGAGTCGAACCATAAATCATCTTGCAAAGCTCTTTAAAGTTCCAGTCAGATTCCTCCTTTCACCAACAGCCCATGTTCTAGAGATACTGCAACTGAAAATCTGTGGACATTTGTAAATAGTTTTTACATAAAAGTTCACCAAAGCCAGCTCAATTTCCAGATAGTCACTGCCTTGGTGCACTAACAGTGACTACTGCTGTAAATACCAAACTCCTGATGTGATACAGAGTATGAGTGAGAATTCATAATATGCTTACCTAAACTTCCATTTGTGCAGGAGCTGCTTACAGCGACTGAGCTTTCTGCTCGGAGCTTGCAGCTATCCAAGCTCTGGGTCTGGCTCTTGGGAGTCTCCTGCTGGCCACTGCAGAGCTCCTGGGGTCTGCTGTGCCTGGGGAGCACATCAGATGTTCTTGAGAAAGAGCTCTGTGGCCAGACACAGCTTCAGGTTGATCTGGAAAAGAGATGAAGGAGTTAGGGCTGCTGAAACTCCTTCATTTCTTCAGCCTGAGCTGATGTGACCTGGTCGCCTTAAAGGCAAGGAGCCTGTTTGAACCCTCAGACTTGCTGAGGTCAGAGAATGAATTGCTTTTGGGTAGCAAAAACCTGAAGTGAGGATGTTTGTGCATCAGCCCCAGGATTTCTTGCCCTCTCTTCAGGTAGGTCCCAGCACAGCACCAGGTGTGCTGCCTGCCTTACCCTCTGCTTCTCCAAATGCCACACTGCAGTAGTGCCAGAGCTTGAGAAAGGTCCCATGGGGATGGAAATAAAGCTGTTGGGAATCAGACTTATTCTTCCCTCATTTGGGGAAGATGCTGTGTCCACCCATCCTCTTCCCAGTGGTGGCTCCTGGGCTTGCTGGTTCTGTGCATCCCTGAGCTCCATCCTGCAAGCCCCTCCACCTCTGGTTCCTTCACTGTGGCTGTGCCCTGCCCAGGGCTGGATGTGCCCCTGGAAGGCAGCACAGGCTCTCCTCTGCCTCTGGGCCCTCCTGCCCAGTGGATGAGGGACAGGCTGGTTGCTGCTGCCCAAAACTTGTGGTTTTGCTGCAGCCAAACCTGTTTCCATATGGAGGCAGAGGGATGGCGTTTGTTTGCAGCTCCCCCTGGGTGCTCTCCCCAGCATTTCTTGGTGGTCACACTTGCTGTTCACTTGCTCTGTGGGGAGGGAGGGAAGGAGAAAAAGAGGGAGGGAATTCCTGTGGTCACTCAGCACAAGGATGGTTTCTCCAGCATACTGAGGGTGGTAAGTCCCACCACAACAGCAGTGGGGTCAGCATCGTGTCCTGTGAAAATCAGTACTGGATGTCTCTAACAGTTTCCCCAATCCCACCTTCTCCTCATTCTCTTTCTGCTTTCTTTAGCCTTACAAAGGACGAGTCCAAAAGGCCAAAGTATAAAGAGCTTCTGGTGAGTACAAACTGTGGCTGCCCATGCCCCAGCTATACTGGTCACACAGCGGGGCTGCATCTCATGTCCAAGGTCACCCCTTGTCTTCTTGGCCCACCAAGGCAGTGTGTAGCTCCACAATGTGAGGAGGAGGAGGAGCTCTGTCTCACTGCTGGCAGCAGTCTTATGTGTAAATGCCTCCAACCCACAGGCTGGGAGTGCTTGGGAAAAGTAAGACCTGAAGGAGCGTGGCTCTGGAGTGGGACACCAGCAGAGCCTGTCTGTGGTGGGGGGGCTAACGGAGGGAATGCAGTAGTGCTTTTGGGTTGGGTAAGTCACACTTGGCAATCCTGCACCTTCAAGGAGCTGGTAGCCAGTTCTCCATAGGATGTGTGGAACCATGCCCCAGGTCCCTGATGTTCAAGGGTATGATATGAAAGCAGATTGTATGGTGTCCTGGCCAAGAGAGTAATACCATGGTATTACTTCCCCAGTACAGCCTGCTGGGCAGAGCAGAGCTCCAGGGTTCAGGAGAACCGGGTTTGGGTCCTGTTTGACCTCCACAAGCCATGTCTCCCTGTCACTCCTGTCTCCTCGTTGCTGACAAGGCTGATGGTGAAACCTCTCTTGAAAGTATTTCAGCACAAATCCATGCTGTAAAGGAGCCAAATGCTGCTGATTCTGCCCCCTCCCTGCCTGCTGCCCAGCAGTTCCTGACACTCCTGGAGTCCTGTCCTCCATACTGCACATTGGCGATAACAGATTTCCTGTTAACAGCAATGGACCAAGCTATGTCCTGCTATCCTACAGACACCACCAAACCCTGTGTTCTTGCATCAGGCAAATCCACACGCTGAGTTGTTACCTGGGGTAGTGAGATGGGTCTAAAGGGGAAACATAACCTTGTGTTTTCATCTGATTCCAGAAACATCCCTTCATCCTGATGTATGAGGAACGCACAGTGGATGTTGCATGCTATGTTTGTAAAATCCTGGATCAAATGCCAGCAACTCCCAGCTCTCCAATGTACGTGGATTGATATTGCTGCTACATCAAACTCTAGAAAAAGGGCTGAGAGAAAACGAGCTGTAAAGAGTTTTCATCACATATTGCAGTGTTTTTAATGCTCGCCCAGACACCATGTGCAATAATATTGGTGTTATTTCCATCCTGTCTGTATACTGTTGTCACATATAAAGTGCATCCCTGTAATACCTGATCACACAGTGTTAGTGTTGGTCAAAGAGAGACCTCATCTTGCTCTTTTGTGGACATATTCATGAAATGTGGAGATAAGTACATTTATTTGTTGACCGTGATTGGATAGCACCTAAAATTCATTTCTAGACTCAAACCTTGGAGACTTCTCAGCAGCTACTGGAAAGATTTTTTCTCTCAAACTCTTCCAATTGTTGTTTCAAGTAATAATAAAAAGCAAACAAATAAAAGTTAGGCGTTGTCTGTCTGAACATTAAAGAGACTTTGCCTGGAGGGAGAAGAACTTGCTTAACCAACGAGATGCTTTTGCCTTCTGGAGCTAGAAAGGCAAAGGAGGATTTTATTCTTCACAAAGTGCAATAGATTTTACTGCTATGAAATTCTGTTGCTTTACAGTCGCAGTGTACTTTCTGGGGACAGTGTGCTCAGCTGAGCTTCCTGTTAAAGAGAGATCGTGTTAATTATAGTGAATATGTCTTTACCAAAAATACGTTGGGTTGGAAAGAGGCTAACATTAAACTATTCCGAGATGGGACATCCTGTATTCTTTCTCCTTTTACCAAGCCAGCCACTCTTCACTCTTAACTAGGTGTCCTGTAAATTGTTACCTGGTAAGATAAGACCTTTGACCTGAAGAATTATTAAACTACTCCATTGAATTTACCCTGCGTGTGACCTGGTTTCTGGCAGCGCAGCGCTCCCCACTGCCTCCTCTGCTTTGACTGCAGCGAGTGCCCATCGCAAAGGCTGTGGCTGTTTGGAGGAGCCTCAAGTGAATGTCTCTCATTTCTAGATGCTATTTCTTGTGCTTGTCACTGGCCCCAGCTCAGCACTGGGTTGCCACCTCCCAGCCCTGTGTCCCTCACAAGACCGAACCTCGGCGCTTCCTTCTTGCCATGGCAGGCAGGGTGGTGGGGATTCAGCTCTGTGCCCATCCGCTGCAGTGAGTGTCAGCTCTGCTTTAGCTTCCTGAGACTTTGTTCACAGCCTCTGGGCACATTTAACCTCTTTGTGACCCTCCATAGCTCTTTTTGGTGCACCCCAGAGTGAGCCTCACTGTGATTGTTTGGTGCTGATAGGGATGAAGGAGCATCTAATGCCTTGGGGCCCTTTAGCTGACCCAGGAAGGCCAAAGCTGCCGACTTCCAGCCCATGGCATATTTTCAAAGGTTCATTTCTCTTGGAAACATTCTTTTTCTTCCCCAAACCATTGCAGTTTGCAGGCATTTATTGCCTCCCAGGGATCAAGTGGAGGCTCCAGGGCCTCTGACTCCCATTTTGAGTTGTCCAGTTTAGGTAGGACTTCATCCATCTCAGAGCAGACTATGCAAAAGCTCTGCAGCAAAACTGGATCCAGGATGCAGAGGGCTGGAGTTGCAGTGGGAGTGAGAGCACAGAGGTGCTGGCAGCATTCCCAAGGAAGGGATTCCCACCACAAACCAATGCCACCAAGCGCAAACTGGGCTGATGCAGGAGCGCTGGAGACCCAGCACACCCCTGCCCCAGCTGCTGGGCTGGGAGAGAGCTGAGGCTGTGGTCGTCTGGACACTGGGTGCTTCTCCCACCACAGAGGTGACACCCTCACATAAGGCAGCACCGAGCATCTCCCAGTTGGCTGTGGGAGCTGATCCCTCTGATGCTGGTGGGATCCTTTGAGGTGCAGCCTTTCCTGGATTATGTTCCTGTGGAGTTGCTTGGCAAGTGAGGCAAGTCACTAAAGCCTTCCCCAACGGACACGCAGAGCTTTGTGAATGAAGTGGTCATTCCAGCAGCGCTGGTTGGTCACTTGGGAGGATCAGTAGAGAAGGAGCATAGCTGAAGTGCTGATCACCCCCCCAGCCCTGTAGCCTCAGAGAACTCGGCTTTCCTCAGGCCTGGCCAATCCTCACAGCTCGGATCCAGCTCAGCAGCCTTCAGCCACCCATGGTGGGACCTCAGGCATACCAGGTGCCATGGGGTGCTGGCTGGGGGGCCTGGAAGGCACAGAGAGGCGCATGCAGAAGCTGTGCTGCTGCCCCTCCTCTCAGGTGTTGGTCTGATTCACATCTCCCAGTGGCAGGGATCCCCAGAACCTTCAGTCGGCTGAGACGGGTCCTACCCAGCATCAGTGTCCCTCCAGCGCAAGCGGCTGCCTTGCTCTGCTCTCAGGGTCTGTCCTCTGGTGCCGGCCCCGATGGAGCTCGTCTGCAGCAGCACCACCCGTTTGCTTTGGTGGATGGGAGATGGAAACGCGAAGCTTCGAGCTGGCAGTGACGAAGCCAGGATTGAGGTGCTGCACACGGGTGGCTCTGCAGGGCAGGGTTAGCACATTCAGCACGGACTGTTAACAACTCTTGAGGGTGCTCCATTTATGATAATGTATCTTCATGAAAAAAAGAGGGAGGAAGATGTGTGGTGGTCAGAAGCTGTGAAATGGTGCAAGAACTGCACATTGTGAACTCTGGTTCTTTCTTTTTCCTCTTGTACCATAGAAAAATGTATAAAGACGATCCAAAAGCTGGTGTGCAGGGATGTTGCCTTATTGTCTGTGAAGATGGAGCTCAGGAATGTAACTGCTCAGAGAGCTTCAGAGTATTTTACCCAGGATCCTGGTTTGAATTCCTCCTCTATTTAAGATATATATACATGGATCAGAGTGTTTATGTAATAGTTCTATCCTTTTGCCTGCAGGTCATAATAAAAGTAGGATGCGACTGTAACCTTGTTGTGTTCATTTCAGGCACGAATGGGAAGGTTCATTAAAAGCTGTTGAAATTCCCAACTTCCAGGGTTTTCCTCCAGGTGGAGGCAAGAGAAAAGCTGCCTTCAAAGTGCTTATGCCGAATAATAGCAAACCTCAAGTCGAGTGAGACCTGGTTTCTGTGTAAGCGCGCTGAGCTCCCTGTGCTGCTGGAGTGCCTCAGGTGAGCCCTGTTTGCTGCACAGGGAGGTTCTGGTGGCTCAGGACACCTCCCAGTGAGGGGGACAGGATACTGCCCCCGTGGCAGGGAAGGGGCAGGCAATGCGCACAGCTTGCAGGCTGCTTTAGACAGACTGAGGCCATCGGGGCTGTTCAGCCTGGAGGAGAGAAGCTGCATGGAGACCTCAGCAGCTTCCAGTGTCTGAAGGGGGCTACAGGGGTGCTGGGGTGGGTGTCTCTCCCTCCTGGAAGCTGTGGAGGGCTTGGAGACTGTTGAGTGGGCAAAACAGGACCCCAAGAGCCCCACTGGGAAAGAATACAGTGTCAGGGGAGAGGGGGCAGCCATGACTGCTTGTAGTGCTCACCTTGGTTTGATGGGACCAGGAGTGCCCAATGTGGTGAGGGGATCATTGCTCATTCCACAGCTCAGGAGCACAGGCACTTCCGAATGGTTGGAGTGACCTGGCGTTGGCTCTTGCAGTGTCTCTTGGCAGTTCTGTCAGTGGAAGGCCGATGATGGAGCTGAGGGAAGTCTTGCTGTGAAGAGATGCACCATGCGAAAGGTCCAAGCCAGTCAGTGTGCATCCAGTCAGTGCCTCCACCACCCCAAGCCTCCTTTTGGAAGGTTGTTACCAGCTCAATACTTTGGATGCTCTGGGCCCAGATGCAGTCCTCAGCCTTCAACCAGAATCCAACATCCCGGATCTCTGATATCCTGGAAGAAGACAGAACCTGACCACACAGCCTTTCCCTGGAGGGCAGACATGGAGGATCCAGCTCCTCACCTTGCAGCCTTCTCCCATCACCGGAGCTGCTCCGGGACTCTGTTCCCTTGGCACTGCCACCTGCCCTGCATCCCGAGGTCTGCTCTCCAGGAAGCTGTCACAGCTGCAGGAGCTGGAAGCAGCTGGCGGCTGCGTGAGTCCATCTGCACATTCCCACACTGGGTATTCCCATGCTCTGCGGGAGGGAGGGCGTCCCTCTCATCCCTTTTCCCCTGTGACTGTGGTGTGCAGAAGGGGCTGTTTTGTGGCCAGTACAGGTCCTCTCCACTGCTCTTTGTCGAACTCATGCTTTGTTTTGCCTCCTGTAGACTCTTCCATGCCCATTTGAACTTCACTGCCTGTGCTGAGGACCCCATTGTCATTGTGTCCCTGCTATGGGAGGTGCAGAAACCCTGCACCCCACATCCCAGATGCTGCTGCTCTCAGACAGGACCGAGAGCTGCACAGTGCCACTGCTGCTGCTGCTTCGGGCCCTTGGACAATTCCAACCTTCCTTGCTGCAGGGATGTGTGATGGCTTCTTCCTGCCCTGGGGCTGCGAGTCCTCCTCTGGCAGCATGACCAGGTTCATATGGCTTGACTCTGGCTTCTTCCGGGACCAGCTTTGAGGTTGGGATGTGTTCAAACACATCCCTGCCTGGATCCAAGCAGTACGAATGCACATGTGCACCAACACCTATTGCTATCTGGAGCGCTTCGAGGTTCGTGCTCTGTATTTCCACTCATCTTTTGCTTGGCTTCCCTCAGCCTTCATCACAGTCTCTCCTCCCTCTTTGGTGGCCGGGTTAAGTGCAAATGAAGTTCTTGGGCCTGGGTTAATGCCATAGGAGAATAAACTCCCCTTTGCCCTGTGCCCTGGTACAAGTCACGAGCGTGGTCGCTGCTCTCGCTGTGCCCGGGGTCCAGGGAGGGGAGCGGCTGCTGCGGTGGGTGAGGAAAGAGGAAGGAGCTCCGGAGCACCCCCGTTACGGCTCCAACTGCGGCGAGGCCGCAGTGCCATGGGCTGGGGGCGGCCTTGGCAGCGCCGGGGGCGGTCGGGTTTGACCTTAAAGGTCCCGTCCGACCCTCTCGGTTTCCGCGGAGCCCCAGGGCGAGGCCCGAGCTCCCTCTCCCGGAGGCAGCCGCGGCTGCTGCGTTGCACCATCCCCGCGGCCCTGAGCCCTCCCCCGGGGGTCTCCTTTGGGACCTCGCGGTCCGGGGTGCAGAGGGGTCATGGGTGGGTGAGGGATGAGAGAGGGCCCGCGGCGGTCCCCAGGGGTCAGTGATGGGCACATGCGGGCTCCCGCCTCTGCCACCAACTCACCCCC
>JANRGW010012674.1:28176-38835 GCA_024733675.1 Psilopsiagon aymara | reverse complement strand
CCCGGGAGCCCTCCTCCACCAACCGCGCGTCACAGCGCGCGTCAGCGCGGGCGGAGCCTCGCCATGGCAACCGCGGCCACCGCGGCGGGGCTGGACCGCGGCGGGCTGGGATGCGCTACCCTTCCCGGCTGCCCCGGGGCCCCCGCCGGTGCTCCCGATCCCGCCGCGGCGCGAACCGCGCCCCTCCTCTCCGCTGCGCCCGCAGCGTGGCTCTTTGTAGAGGGATGAAGGCAGCTTGAGCGCATCGTTAGCAGGCGGAGGGGGAACGAGACAGCCCCAGGTGACTGTCAATGGAGCCCTCAATCAGGGTCTCCATGGCCCCAGGGTGCAGTAAGAGCCTGGGCTGCTGCATCTTCGTCAGGGATCCCTAAGTATATATTATCCTGAGCGAAACAGCTCTCCCTACCAGTGAGCAGCGTTTTCAACGGGCCACGTTATTCCAGATCAGAACGAGGCATTTTGTTAGTACATCGGCCTGCCAAAATCCTGGTTATTGTTATGCAATACTCACCTTGAGCACTGTGTGCAGTTCTGGGATCCACAATTTAAGAAGGATGTGAAGGTACTGGAATGCATCCAAAGGCGGCAACAGAGCTGGTGAAAGGGCTGGAATGCACATCCTGTGAGGAGCAGCTGAGAACACTGAACTTGTCTAGCTTGGAGAGAAGGTGGCTGAGGGGTGACCTTACAGCTTCCTGAAGAGAGAACATGAAGAAGGAAGTGCTAAGCTCTTCTCCCTGGCATCCAGCGCTAGGATGTGTGGGAATCCCTCGTTAGGGGAGGTTGAGGCTGGACATTAGGAAGAATTTCTTAGCAGAGAAGGAGCTTAAACGCTGGAACAGTCTTCTTACAGAGGTGATCAATGCCCCACACCTGTCAGTGTTTAAGAGGTATTTGGACAATGCCCTTAAGAACATGCTTCAACTTTTACCCTAATAAGGTCAGGCAGTTGGACGAGATGGTTGTTGTAGCCCCCTTCCAACTGAAATAATCTGTTCATTTCCTACGCACCTGGAAAGACAGATTTGGAAGCCTTTTTAGCCTTTCGACATAAAATGGTTAGACGCTTTTCAGAGCTGACAATGTAAGCATGAAAAAGTTTAGGCCTTTTATGCTATATTTCCTTTCCAGTACTACATCCACCTAGTCTGCTTTATGTTTGCAATACACTAGCTTGCTTTCATCTTAAAAATGCCATGCTCATTTCAATTCTGCATCAATCTTTCCCCTCCTGGTTTATGCCTATCCCTCTTTCATTGCTCCCTCTCTCCTGACCCATCTCACACTGGAAGACTGGTACGTTTTGACATGTGGATACCAGGAATCATGCCGGGGGGCTTTGCTCAGTTCTACTGACTAAACGAAGCGTGTCTAAAAGCTGATGATACAAGATCACACGTGTCTGGATCAACTGCACTTTCAGCAGCAGTCACAGGCTTTTTATGAACAGAGTGCTGTGCATGCAGACACAGCAGAAAAACAGTGTGGCCACAAAAAGTGAGTTCAAGAATGCAAGAAACAAACTTCTGCCTCTTGCTTTTCTGTTGTATTCACATCTTGCAGATAAAGCTGCCTCATACATGTGGAAAGTTGGTTAAATTTGTTATGTGTCAGAACAGCAATGACTGCTCTGCAATGGGAACTGAAGACATCTGTGAAAAGTTAATGCTTGTGCTTCACTGCGCTTACAGTTCATGAGATTCCTCTAAGGAATGACATTTTGAGATGACGCTGCTGACTTAGACTGCTATGGATAATAACTGTGCTGTTACTGTTCTATTTATCCCCTTAAGAAGCCCTAGCAATGACTAACTGATGATTTGAGTTAGTCAGACATCCACCCTTTTGAATGATTGATAGGTGCATGAACAAGCTTACCATAATCCTACTTGAATAGAAGATGCTGTCATCCCAAACTGCTACTTAGGAGATTTCACCCTGTTTCACCCTGTAGGACACTTCAGTTTATGCAGAAATCTGAAGCACTGACCAATCAATTATTCTAGTATGAGGCAAACTTGGTGTGTTCAAAGTAATTTTTTCTACACTGTGCAAAAATATTGCCTTATATTAATTCAGCCACTTTATTGTAAGTTAAAAAAAAAAGTAATAAAACATTTACTTGCTTTTTGCCCACTTTCTTGCATGTAAAATCTCACCAGGCTGGTGCAGATCTTGTGTTTGCAGTAGAAAACTTCTGCAGAAACTATTCTGCTGAACACTACACTGCCATTTTTGGCATGAAAGTTCAGGTTACAAAAACAGCTCTTAATAACGCTGCTAGCGGAACTGCAGTCACAAAACCATTCTTTGTCTAGCAGCCTGTAACGGCCATTGATGGCTTTTGCTGCGCTTTATGGAAGGCGATTCAGGCGCTTCTCACAGTGGTACAGAGGAGCTCTTCCAAAGCCCTTTTCAAGACTTGGTTGAATAGCACAAACTGTGGAGCGAACATGCCCTCTTGTGGTCATGCTCCCGTACAGAGTACTACAGCTGTGGCGCTCTGCTAAATGGAGATAGCAAGAAATGACAAAATTATCTTGCCTTCTAAGAAATTCCAGAGATGCTGAGCACATGCAGCTGATTCTGCCTGAGTTCAATAAGCCAGCAGTTCAACATTTAGTTGCCAAAATATAGCTTTACATGTTTACATACCTAATCTCCAACATCTGGCTCGAGCATTTTCATCTCATTTCCTATTTTTCAATGCCTAAAAGATGCTTAGTTTCTGCCAAAAAAAAAAAAAAAGAAAAAAGAGAAGAGACCAAATGTACAGAACTCAAAGTGGATAGAAACACAACTGCTTGATAAAAACACACTAATTGCTACATTAGAAACCCTGGAGACTGCAAGCATCCAGCAATGACTGTCCTACACCAGGAGTTTGCTCTGCAGGAAAAAGGGTTGCTAACGTGGTGTCATTTTCAAAACAGATTTTTATCTCATTTATTTTTAAGGGACTACTTTTTTCAGGGCTTCATCTTACACCACTGAGTCTCATGGAGGAGCAGTGTGAGATCAGCAGGCATTCTGTGATACCAGACATGCATAAGAGCCATTGAGCAGATAGACTTCACCTGTAACATATGGGAAATGAGAGACACAGCTGTGGCAACTAACCAAAATATTTCCAGGTTTACAATAGAAGGCAATAGCACACAGATCCAGAAAGGACTTCCTGCATATCTGCATTGGCAGAGCAAATCACAGCCATGTCATGCACTCATTTCCGTTGTTGTTTCAGTCCCGCATAAAACACCTTCTGCCAAAGCCTTTGGCACAACTTTGGTTTGCTTCATTGTCCTTTTTATTTTATTCCTGTGTAATGGAGAAGATCAAACTTCTAGGGAACCGTGTCAAGAGCTGAATGCATTTCAGGTGCTTCATATACTTGTTTGGCATCAAAATATTCCTCTTCTGGAGGCAGAAATACTCACCTGCAAAACAATAGGTGAGTAATATTTGTGTTCCTGTTTGGCACGCTTGATTTGTTTGGTAATTCTCCCTCCATTACCTGGTCTCTGATCAAAGGAAAAAAGCAATTCCAAAACCAAAACCCTAAAACCCAGATGGATCCAAAACCTGGAGCTCAGCAAATCACTAGTGTAAGCCAGACAAAAAGGATATAATTATTTGTCATTTGAAAAATGCATACTGAGGAGTTATTTCTTCAGTAAGCATTTTACAGTCTCAAGATTGCCTCAACCTGCCCCTTTGTTTTAGCTCTGACCAATAGAGAGTGTCAAAACTTCAGCTTTTAAATGCAGGCAGAGAGATGAGCAAGCATCTACTATTTTTATTTAGCCCGTGAAAAGGTCAAATGTGATCTAACAGAATAAGTAAAAAACATTACTTGCTACGTACTGGGTTAGGTGCCAGAACTGCTTAACCAAACCATATATTTTAATCAAATAAATTTTTATACAGCTTCTAGACATGCTTCAAAATTGCTGCACAGAGCTGCTGTTAACAACATTAATTTTATCAATTACAAGGCCTCATTATTGTAGTCCCAAAATCACTTCAAAGTCAATTATTAGATTTTAGGCTTCCCTGTAAGCCTGTGAATTGCTGTTATTTCTGTTTTTCACATGGGACTGTGGCACTCATAGTTAAGAATAGACTGAGACAGAGTACAGAGCTGAAACCAAATGGCCCAGATATATGATAATGTCCAAAATGCTTTCTTGTCTTCAGTGCAAATATCCAGTTTCCCAACATTCAACATACTTGGTTCTTTATGTTGCACTCCCTCTTATTAGTTCAATGGGATAAGAACAAAACTCCATTTTTAAAGAACAACTCCATTGCTGGAATAGTTGAAAACATTTGAGATGAAAGATCAGGCAGGACAGATAAGTCTTAATGGCCTCACTTTACAGTGCTTTCTACACATATGCAGCTGCAAACATGCTAAGATCCATAGCAAAAAGCTGTACAGCTCTGAATGCAACTCCCTAACCATATTCATGACTTCTTTTTTAACAGCCGGACTTCACTCACAAACTCAAACTGGCTGTGTACTGACAAAAAGACTCCAGAGGCCACAATGCTGCAATCAGTACCTATGAGAATCCATAGGTTTATATATATATATATCTCCATAGTCACTAGTGACTTTTAACACTGAAGGTCAGTTAAATAAATACAGATTTTTGATTGCACTTTAGTTTCAAAGGCATATCTTTGGAGTACAAAAAAAGAATTAAGAGAAATAACAAGCTATTCCTGGGGGAAAGGAGACTTGATGCAAAGCAAAATATATACATTCTTTTCAGTTTGGATCTTTAAAAACCTATATTCTCTCAGGAAAAGAGAAGAATATAGGGACAATGCAAAACCAGGATAAACATCACATATACTATTATTAAAACAAGTGCATAGGGAAGGCAGGTTAGCTTGTATCAACATTCACTTTGTCATCCATATCCCAGGATTTGTTTTAGTCCATTTCCTTAATATCCATAAATCTCATTCTCCACCCAGGCTGATTCCTTGCTCCTCCCCATGTGATGTCCACACATCTCATAGATATCATTGGTCACAAAGCCACTTTCAGTACTGGTCAGTGTCACAAAGCCACTTGATGTATTCATTGCTGCACCATTGTAATCACTAGGGAAACTGTCAAGCACCTTATCTTCCTGTTTCCCGAAGGAAGAATTCTTAGTGTCAGGCCTGGTTCCAGCCAGATCTGCTTCTGATTGCTTCTTGATGACTTTGTAAATATCCAGATTTGGACTGTTCCTGCTGTGGTTAGACAGCCATGCATCTTCCTCCTTTGGGCTTGCATTAATTTGCTCCCGCCTCCTTAGGGATAGAGGAAAGGGGACAAGTCATATGATTTTTTACAGAGGCAAATGCAAAACAATAACACACCTCTCAGTAAGGGAATGATGGCCTTTGGGGAAAGCTGACACTTTCGGCTGAAAGCTGAAAAGCCTGGACTCCAGCTGACATTTGTTATTACTTGCTTCCAGGTATGTCCTATGGCAGGACCTGCTGAGGTAGCCCTTGCATTCTGGGGCCAGCTGAGATGCTGAGGCAGCAAAACTCAACAGTATCACCATCAGAGGTACTATACACACAAGGAAAACAAGGAGAGGAAACTGGGAAATGTTACTTGCTCCAAATGTATGTCCTTTTATTTCTATTGTGTTTTTCACTTTTAAGGGGATCTGATAATTCAAGTATTTTCTTTAATAAGAAATATTCAGTGCTAGCAATTCACAATCATCATCTTGTTTTACAGTATTCCCTAACTACTATATGTCTGTGAAAATAGTAAAATGGCCTAATGTGAAAAGCTAACACCTTTTAAACATTTATTTGGCTGAAACATAACATGGTTTAAACATTTTTTTGACTGAAAACAGTCCTCTCCAGAGCATCTTACAGGATTCTGAAGCTAGCTGTAAAATGATTACTGGAACAAGATATCATATATTCACTTGTTACACAAAAAATGTCACTTACCTCTTCACAACAAGCCAAAACCAGAAGATGGCTGTAACAACTATCAGAAGCAGCAGTACAGGAATGCTGGGAATAAGGATGTAGGCAAGACTCTGAACAGGTTCTAGGGGTAAAAATAAGATTCCAGCTTTTATTCACTTCCAATTGCATCTGACATGCCCAGAACTTCATAGAAAACTTAACAGTTGCAAGAGGCAGCATCGTCACAGCTCTAGGCTCCTAGTTTTGCTCATAGTCTAGCAGTATGTACTTCTCAAAGGCAGCAAGTCTAGGAGTCCAATCATCTACTTAAGCAGGTTAAAGTAAAATAAGCTCAAACCTTCAAGATTATGAGAGCCGACAAACACAACATACCTTTGGCTTCCACAACTGTTACATTAGCATCTTTTCTACGGTGTTCTTCTGGGAATAGTGGGTTTAAGGGTTCTGTTGCAACACCTGGAAAGAAGCAATGTTTCAGATGTTATTTGAAAGAGTTTAAGAATCAAAAAGTGAGGGTGAGAGGAGACTGAAGAGACTGTCAGCTGCGAAGACGTGTGAGGTGTACTGGTACTCTTCTGCTTAAATTTCTGGAGCATGACCAGTGGTCCCAGATACTGCACCAGCAAACAACAATACTGTGTTCCTGCAGAACAGGTTACAGAACAGCGCAAGGAAATGGCAGGGATACTTCTTGTAGCAGTTTTTCAGTGTGTGATTGCTCTTAACAATGAATGTCACAGCGTATTTTTTACTGAATGTTAGCATGTCATTAAAAAAAGCCTCAAATATTTGTAACTTACCTTTCTGGGAATTCTCTATTGGAGTTCTCGTTGTCTTCTCTAAAAGAGAAAAATATATGCAGTTTCCTTGTAATCTTGACTAGGGAGACCAAGTGTACCAAGTATAGTCTAATAACATGAGCACCCTTCTTCAGCTTTCTCTCCCCTTCAGGCCACATTTGAGGTATCAAACACTTTACAAAAATCCCCTGAGAATTCATTTAAGTCACAAAGCAAGTAGCTACAGAGATTGTTTTCCCCATGACTTGCATGAACTTAAAGACATCTGTCTCTCACCAGATATTTCCAGTAAACCTAAGAAAGGGTTTCCCTACCAGTTACAGCAATTTTCTCATGCTTCCTCTTGGGGACTGTGAGCAGGTTGGGTTTTTAAAGCTACAGAATGACTCATTACCAAGAGAATATTTGCAAATGAAGTTATTTTTCATGTTGCATCTGTCATCGTTCCATTGAAACATATAAGGACCTCCGACACCTGGTGGGGCAGATGGCTGGTAGTACATCACAACACAGATTTCACTCCCACAGGATGGCTCATCTACATACCAGTTCCTAAGAAAATACAGCAAACATGTCAAGTAAGACTTGACATCACTTTCCATGATACTGCAGAAGCTCACATAGAAATATAGCATACAGGGCATCACAAAGGGCAGAATCTAAGAGGATGACAGCTCATCACACCCCACCGCACCCTCATTCCCCACTTCCGCTGTGTAAACGTAGGAGTGCTGAGCACTTTATGAAAGCTGATCAAGACAAGTAATTTCAGATACACCAAGGTATTCAATGTGGAAATAAACCCCACACATGTCACACATTTTGGTTCTATGCTGAACAGAAACGTGAAAGTGAAAACACCTCCAGTAAACTTGTATTGGTTTTAAATGTTGCTGCATTTATAGTTTCACTACAGCAAATGCTGTAGTTCCACTTGCCTTAAGACTCATGTCTACAATAAATACTGAAGCTCTCCAATCTTACTGTCTAACAGGAAAAAAAGCTATTCCCTCAGCAAGTGAAAAGAGACAGGCCCATTGCTCAGGACCCCAGGGGCAAAACTTCAGGGAATCTAAAGTACAGGAACCTTCAGGTCAAAAGACATTTTCTTCATGCCTAATCAGAGATTTTTAAGACCAGATCACTTGTTCACACTTCTCCTTTTAGCAATCAGAAATTACCAGTCTAGCCCAAGCTAGACACTTTAGGTGCTTTATATAGAGCAAAGAGAGAGCAGGGTCTATAGAGGGTAATTTGTCTATCCCTTACATCTGGGTGGGATGAATCGCTCTCTGGAGATACGACCACTTGTCAATGACTGCAGAAGGAACACAGACGACAGCTAGAACAACACTGCTTGACTCTTGAAAGAATCTTTTCTGACTGCTAAAGGCAGCCGACGGTCCCTCACCAGTTTGCTTCCCAGTATTGCGCAAAGGTACCTACCGGAAGTTGGACGAGCTGCTGTCTGACCAGAAGTAGAGGTTCTGGCAGTCTGTACTATTGTCTACCTCCTCCTTTTTCCTCCTAAGCCCTATCCAAAAGTCTCCATCAGAAGCTAAGAGATTGTTAATGAATCTTTCAATCAGTCTTTGCTCTGCTTCTGTTTCAATACTGACTAGATGTCCACCATCAACTCTGCAGGCAAGCTGTGCTTCTTCATAGCTGATCCTGCGTGAAGCATCATGAAAATAAACTATTTTGTAGCATGGTGGCTCTGTCCCACGACGACAAATTGTCTGTCCTGCAGAAATGGAAAGACCTGTTACAGAAACTATGGCTGTTAGTAGCAAACCTGAATGCTAATACTTCCGTTTGTTGAGTTTTGCACTGTTCAACAGTTTATATATTATACAAGGGTTCAAAAAGGCTTTTTTAAAAAATAGTATTATTTTTAAGGACTTAAATTGGCCAAAATTAGAGATCCCCTTACATAAGCAGAGATAATTCATCTTCTGGGGTTTATGTGCTACTTTTGTGGAATGTACACTTAGTGTATTATGATGTGTTCACACAGTCCAGTTGTAAGCATTGCACTGTACTGTGAGTGACTGCCCAGGAAGTAAACAATGTCTATTTTCAGTCTGTCATAAGCCAAGGACTTTCTCATGCATGAAGCAGCACAGCTTATTTTGATTATGAGGAAAGGAAAGATCAAAGTGAAAAGATACATAATTTAAAATCATGCACTTGTATGTTTCTCAGCAGAAGAGTCCCAATATTTAGACTGCACAAACAAACAGTTTTGTTTTACTTACTAAATATTTCTATTCCAGCACAGGGCAGACACAATCTGCTAACCTAAATGTTTTTACAGCAGAAAAACACTTAGAAACATTTGCAACGTACTCTGAACAAATGGGATGCGAGGACAGGTCATTATGAACCCCTCCATATGCTGGCTTTTCTTTATTCTCCTATGACCATTCTAAAAGTGGAATTTAAACACCTTTTTACTGGAATTTTTTGAGCAGTTAAGTCCTCAGAAGCACAGAGTCTGCTACCATTTTACACATAAAAGTGGCTGTACTGCAAAAGCCGTATTTAAAAACACATCTTTAGGCATAACCTGTGTTTCGGTAACTTAACACTCACACAGGCTTGCTGAAAAAGGTAAAAGAGCTTACCTCTTCTGAGGGATATGTCCACTGCTATTGTGAGAGACATAAGAAAGCTACAGAGACATCACGTTGTTAACAGCAGCAATTGTCTAGAAATAGCGTCACAAGCTACACTTGGTTTCTTTTCTGATACACAAACATATTTTTTCTGTAGTAACTGGCAGAAAATCTGTCTTCTCAGACAAACTTGCCACTGCTTTCAACTAAGGAAAAATTTATTGGACTTGATTACTGTCTAGACTTCACTGCTAGTTAGGGTTCCAAGCATAATTTATGTGAGAGGTCAAATGAGTGTGTAGCTCTAACCAATGCTTAAAGGGTTCCTCATGTTTTCCTGTTATCTCCTCATTGCTTATGTGGGATCTTCCTCAAAGCCTGCTGAACCTTGATAATTCAAGACTACAGATAAGTGAATTATGCTGAGAAGTATAAATTTCATGAATATACATCCTGAACCCCACAGCTGGCAGCAGGCTCCTCTAACTCACTCCCACAAAAGTCCTACTGCAGACAAGAGCACTATAGAATTAAAAATGGATTTATAGATATAATAAAGCTATTTGCCTTATGTTGGATTAACATAAACATCTCATGGGTGACAGTGTTCAGGCTTTCTGCTGAATATGCCCCAGCCAATCATGTCAGCTGGAAAATTCCGACAGACTGGCTGTTCTGTGCCTTAAAACCAGACTAGACTATCTAGTTTGGGTCCTACATCAAAAAAATACTGCTGGTTGAAATCTGAGCTGCCGTATGTTATCTATTCCCATGAAAGGGAACATTCCTCTGCACAAAATCAGGAGAAGAGACTCAAAGAACACTTTGTAGAGGAAGAGTAAGACAATCTAGTGTTATCTGGAAACTCAGCAAGCCTGGCAGTCACCACTGACAAAAGTAGTTCCGTTATCCAGGGCGTCATTGGAAATTCCTAGAGCCGAGGCAAAAATGCAGCAGAGAAGGGTTTCTTACTGGAAGAGGAAAATGAAACTGGACTGTCGGAGTACCCCTTTCACAGCCAGGAATGAAGGGCTGCTCCCACCCAGAGCAGAGGATGTAGATATCTCTCTTGGTTAGGGCTAGCTGCCTCTGGGAGTTAGGAGGGGAAAAAAAAAACCCCACTGCACTAGGTAGCGTTGCTTATGTCGCAACGGCTGCCCCAGGCAGCCAATCCCCCCACCCAGCGGAGCTGCCTTGCCCACCTCGGGCCAGGGGACGAGTCTCGACCGGGCCGCCAGCCCCGTGCCCGGCGCCCCGTGCTCCCCCGCACCCCCGGCTCCGTC
>JANRGW010012674.1:0-28076 GCA_024733675.1 Psilopsiagon aymara | reverse complement strand
CCCGGCTCCGTCCCCGCTCAGCGGAGCCGGGCAAGCGGAGAGCCCGCCGCCCCGTACGTACCGCTGAGCAGCCGCGCTCCCGCAGCCCAGCCCAACGCGGCGGCGCACAGGGCCGCGGCAGCCAGCATCGTCCCCGGCTCGCTGCGCTGCGCCGCGCTGCCCCATGCGAGTGGCCCGCGACCCGGAGAGAGGGGATGGAGGGCGGAGAAGAGGCCACCGTCTCATCCCTCCCACGAGGGGATGGAGGGCGGAGAAGAGGCCACCGTCTCATCCCTCCCACAGCGGGCTCCGGGCCAAAGCCCAGCAACGGAACCCGCCTCCCTTGCTGCGCATTTCTTCTCCGGAGGCATCCGCCTCTCCAGTTGCAGGGCACGTGCTGAGCCAGCGTCTCTTTAAGCTGCCCCGTTCCCAGCCGCACTTCACTTCAGCCAACCCATTACTTCTGCGTGTTTTACCCCGCTCCAGCTTTATAATTTCCCTGTCCCACCACGTAAGTGACCAGGAGTGAGCACAGCATACGCTTTCACTCCCTACCACGTGTGAGTCATAGAAAGCAAACGTGCACACCCTCCCAACGCTGATGGGCAGCTGTCTTTTAAGAAACTGCTTAAGAGTTTCAGGCAAAACAGGGGAACTTTCAAACACAAAGGCTGAGCCTCATTCCTGGTGGCTAGGGAGGTGTGTGTATCTGTTTCTGGGATCACTTAGGTCTCCAGTTAAGACTTTAATGGCTCAGTCTCTAAGAGCTTTTTGCAGGTTGCAGAAAGGAGTAGAGCACCAAAAGGAGTGAATACAGGAGCTTTAAGGGCTAGAGTTTTTCTCAGATACTAGCTAAGGTTGATATTTTAAGAGGAGATTAGTGATTTGATGAAAGGCTCAAAACCTCTACCAGCTGTTGGGAGTCCCATTGAAGAAAGTAATCTGAGGTCCGTGTTGGAGCTGAACTAAGGCTATGGTTTTGCTGCATGTGTCACATCTGTGAAATGCAGACATCAATGGTATTTTAGAACTGAACTTTTTATGGCTCAAATACAGTGAAGAATGCAAGAACCGAGCATCTGACCTGACTAGCCTGAGTTGCAAGATGGAAGTCAAGCCTTTATCAAGCCAATCTTCGTTATCCTGAAGCTCCACTAGTACATTCGCTCTTTGGAGAACTTTTGACAAAGGAAATCCTGTTTGTGAATTACATTTGTTTGTGGAGGTTTTTCCCCATGTTTTATAGACCACAGTAACCAAAATAATTAAAAGTACACAAAATAATTTGTACTCTAAATCCACGGGAAAACATTTCAGTGTATCTAATAGCAGTGGCATTGCCAAGATGCTTTCTTTAATTACTAACAAGTAAATATTCTGCCACTTGCGTCTTACAGCCTCTCCCATACCAAAAGCACAACTGAGGAATGCACTGTCATGTGACAGCAGCAAAGTGATTACCAAAGATTTGGCTACCTTCAACATGAAAATGGCAGTGGCTGACAGAAGTCTTTGTTGATCTATTTTTAAAAGAGATCAGCTGCAAGCATTCAAACACCATGTATAACACTTAACAATAAAACTTAGTGTCTTTATTGTGCAACATTAATATCACTAGGCACAGACTCTTCCCTTTGACATGGTTTCTACTTCTGTGAAGAAATTTCTTAACATTGCCAAAAGCTGTTGCTCTCCATTTATGATTTTGGTAAATTTAGCACTCATGAAATGCATTTGAAAGCTGTCCAGTAAGTTCAGAAGATTTCAAATCCTGCAAGTCAAACATCCCAGGACCACAGCTGTCCATGGGATACAAATCTGCCAGGTACATATTTTGCCTCCCAAGTATTTTAACATTATTAGTTCAAAAGCCAACTTTGTTGATAAATATTTATGCCAATGTTAGCCAGGAAAACCGGGTACTTTAATTGAGATAGAGGGGTGCACATGTGTGAGAGAGCCCCAGAAAAGAAAATATGCTTTCCTGATGCAAATTATATCAATAGACTATTCCTAGCACAAACTTGAAGAAAATACACAGGCCATCTTCCTGTAGAAATATGTAAGCATGTCTTTCCTATTCTAGAATTCCTTGCATCCCAAATACTTAATTGACACTCTTTCACTTTATTGTCCTTTCCTTTTTCCTGACATCTTGAAAAACACATAAATGAAACAAGCACTTTCATTTCCTGCACACTGAAAAGGCACTAAACTGAGCCCCCCCTTGTACATTAATGTAAGATGTCAGTAAAGAACAGAATTCAGACTGATTTTGAGCCAAGAAAAGAGGAAAACAGGAAGGTTATAAAAAACACTAGCAATAGTGCTAATTTAGCAGCACTAGCAATAGTGCTTTTTAATGTGCTAATATGGCACCTGAGTATAAAACTCTCAATTGTGTCAGATAAAAGGAGACTCATGTTTTGTTTCAGGCCTAGCTTTAATGTATAGGGTTTGGACAAAGCAGGTATACTTGGTTCGGCATTTTAAGAAACTCGGAGAAGACGAACTACTTAATATGAACCAACTTAAAAGCTTAGAAGAGGAGGAAGAAAAAGGAAGCTTTTATGTCTGAGTACGTCATTTCTGCAGGTATTGTTTGAAATCTTGTTTTCCAAGTTACTTCTCAAACCACTACACTTATCAGCTTTTAAATTTTTCTTCTATTCTCTACTATTGAGTAATGAAATTGTATTAATTAGGATATGTAGTTCTGCAGAAGGACAGATGTTTAACCTTATATGGGGTAAAAACTCATCCATCTCTGCTTTGTGTCTTGTAAATTACAACTGAAGGAAAGAAGTGCCTTAATATAATACAGACCCCTTATTCTTGAATCCAGCCAGCTGAGCAAAACCGTTCTAAATCAGTAAGTCTGAAGTTCACTACTACTACTAATAAAAATCCCTAAATGCAGTTCTTCCTTTTATTTCTGAGATTTAGTGTATGATGGCTTTTTAGAGAGCAGAGCATGTGAAACCAGCAGCCAGTTTAACAACTTTGTTACAAACTGAGGTTATGTGTTTCAATGGAAGAAAACCAGACACAACAATGAAAACCAGAAATAAAGCAATTAACAATGGGCAGGCTATAAAGATTCATTTGGCATATTAAACTGAGAAATACGTAGTTGTATTAAAATAGGCTTAATTCAAGTAACTGAAGTTCTTTCATTATATCTCTATAAAATACAGGGCCTTCAGCAAAGTGCTGCCACAGTCCTCGCTGTCATTCATACAGCAATATAGTCAGCGCTTCTGCTGTAGATCCCTTCTAAGACCCAAGTTCTTGTAGTTTTCAAGATTTCTACACTTTCTCATATTTGCCCTATTCTCTACCTGCCTCCACCAGTGAGGTCAACTTCTGTTCCTGTCTCCTACTCCCACAAGCATCTCCATATTTGCTGTGAAAACGTTGATGTACCATGTCATGCTTTTGAGATAATTTGCAAGATAGACAATCTTTTCTCTATGACTTTTCTGTTCTGTTGTCTTGGAGAGGAAAATTGAGGCCAGCATGTGGTAGCTGTCTAAATTAGGGCTGTACCCATACAAAATAAAATGTTAGCATCAAGAAACAGTTAGTTAGACTTTCAAACACTTTACTGTATTTATAATATCATTGTCTTCTTGTGGTTTTCAGGTTGGATATTGCCCAATAACTGTATTTATCTTGTTTAAACTTTCTTGCTTAGGCTTTAATGTTTATTGCTTCCTATTGTTTGGCCTGAGACTTTCAGAACAGACTACAGGATCCTCTTAGCTTAGGGAATTTGTTGAATAAAGCAAACTCTCCTGTATGCCAATTAGCTCAGATTTGCAGTGTTTATAATTTTGACAAACTATACTGGAAAGCTTGTGAGAATCAAGGAATCACAGAATAGTCCAGTGAAATAAACATCCAGAAGACAACAGCTTTGTTGCCATGTGCCTCATTACTCTTTCATATAAAATGAGCTAACTGATTAAAATAGGCATTTGAAATAAATAAATTCCCTATCAGTTTGTGAAATAACAGTGTTAATGCAGTAAGCTTTCTTTCTAAAAGCCCTATCCCTATAGCACTGTGGAGACAACATTCACCTCCCAGATCTACACACAAGAGCTTCCAGGTTTGCTCTCCCATGGGACATGCTGCAGGAACAGAATGCCTGAATCGAGTCTGAAATCTGTATTTGAGCTCTTGTAACTCCTGAATGACTCTTGAATGACTCCTATGACTGATAGTAATTTGAACATTATTCTTATTTCATTCAGTGCATTAATTTTAATTCTCTTATACATGAACTGTAGTTGTATAAAGTAATATACTCATTGAAATTAATCATCATCTTTATGGCTACCAGATGCCCAAAGCTGCAAAGTCTTGCTATCATCTATTGTTGCTGAACTTAAGAAAAGGGAAGGGAGGAGTCGAAGAACTGTTGCTAGCTTCAGTCAGAACTCAGAAAGAAGGCTAATGGATGATAATGGATGAGATGCATTTTGGAATTATTAATTGGAAAAGGAAGGTTGCTGACTTGCAGGAGAGACTTGCAGACCTCAGCACCTTTCTGTGCTTCTTGCAAATTGCTCTCGTCTGGCCTGCTTCCCAAATACAGGGTAGAGGCTTTTCAGTGAAAATGTGGACTTTTTTATTAAAATGAGGAAAAAATAATTATAGAGTCAATGCTGTTACGATATTTCATGCTAGTTGTCCTAGTTTCCATTTCCCGTAGTAATTTTGTTCATGATATATACATGGAACACTAATTTACCAGTTAGATCTGTAGGGGCTTTAGTAGAAGTTTATGTTAGTGTCTCAACAGCAAGCACAGCTGTTGTCTGCATATTCTTTTTCTTGACAAAGTTGTAGGAGACACTCCAAGCTCTATACACTCGGTCAAGGCCTGCAATTTTGCAGGAGATGAACCTCAGCAATCTCAATACCATGTCACTTATTTTACTTCTTTTCATGACCACTTTAATGCTTGAGTCACTGCATAAACACACGTATATGTGCCTTATAGTATGCTAAATCTTATTGATCCTATCCATCAATTACAGACTACAGGAACTGTTAACTAAAGTGCTGAGGGGGCAGATGCATGTCAGATGGCTGTTAGCTTTTGTAAAACTCCACTAAATCAGAAAGCTCTATGCAGTCCAGGAGGATCTAACCTTAAAGGCACTCCAGTACTCAGTTATGCTTTCCTTTGGATTGCCAGCATCATCTATAAACTCAGTTTTGATGTTGTCTGCTAAAATCTACAGTTTATTCTGCAGATAAGTAGTTTCTTCAAAATCTGAAATGACTTGGTCTAGCATTTCTTGAATTATATCTTTCTAAAAAAAACATTTAAACCTGTCCCTGGGGACAGGTGAAGGCAGAAGCATTTCTATGGAAGCTGATTTAATAATCACCCACTCCCAAATTTCCCGCATCTCTCACTCAATCAGCTCTTGGCACTAGCTGCTGCTGGGCACAGGCTAATGGAGAAGGTCTATAAATAACTAAAACAACTAATAAAGAAACTTGTGCTTTGAGCTGTGCTTCAGTATCTCTGTGCCAGGTTTTGTGTGTGAAAGTGTATGCAGCACTGGTGGTTTTTTTTGCCCAAACAATTATCCACTTTTGAATTTGGGCACTCTCAGTTGGCTGCTTGTAGATATTAAATCAGAGCAGACATGTGCTTGCTATGAAGAAATTAAGTACTCAGACTACTGCTTTCAGCCCTGCCCCAAACCAGCATGCCCTAATTGGGAATAAGTTTAAGCTAACCATCAAAAATTGAGCTTCATCATTCAAACCACACAGGACACCAGATCCAGATGACATTTCTGATCATTATTTCATTTCAGAGTTCCAGTATTCCACCAGGTGATACACAGTGTATGGAAATACTTATGAAAAAAGTCAAGATCAGCAGTTCTTACCTGCTGGAGATATTTTTATTTTACTTCAGCTTTCCTCATGCATTGAGCTTCTGAAAAACTTTTTCACTATTTTTCTCACTCTCTGAATAAGACAAAAGGGAGGTGAACAAGCAAGGGTTCCTACTACCACTGTCCTTCATAGGGGGCAGCTGAACCATTGTGTACTTTAGGGCCATTCAGAAAGTTAGTGATGCCAATGTCTGCATCCCAAAGTAGGCTGAAATATCTCAGTTGTGCACAATAAGGGCTGTGGCTTTTCTGTCACCCAGAGCTTATTGGCATGGGACATTATTCATTCCTGAGAATTAATTCTTCCCAGAAACCTAGGCAACAAAGGTTTAGCAAGCTGGGGGCATGCAGTACTTCATACTTACTTGCGTAGAAAGTTGTGTCCCCTGGAGAGCAGCATTTCTCTCCGGAAAGTAAAATCATACTAAGGGTGCTTGGGAAGGTGGGAGGTGGTGGAGCAGGGAGGGCATAAGTCCCCAGAGAGGTGTGTAGGGGTCTGCAGAGGGTACAGGGCTCAGGAAAAAGGTGTGGGGATGCAAGGAGAGGTGTGAGCAGGCTCTGGAGAGGGGACCCATGAGGAGCGTGAGGCCCCGGCAGGTCGGCAGGTCGCAGGATCCTGGGGAGAGGCATGTGGCCACATAAAAGATGAAAGGCTTCAGGCAGGGCCCCTCACCCAGTGGGGTGTCCCCACTGGGTATGGTCCCTTTCTGGACACGATGCCCCCATGTCTCAAGTGAGGGCCTAGGCAGGACTTGAGCAGTGGTGGCATCTTTGTTCAAGGAGGGAGGACAGTAGTGAACCCATTTCAGAGGGTACACAGCAACACAGCCATGCCTGGGGAGCCTGGATCAGCTACATGATAAGGGTGACACTCCCTGTCTCAGTGAGCATGGAAGACCAGAAAACTGACTATATTATACATCTTGAGTGTCTTCAGGCCATTTTCACTCAAGTCTACTCTTGAATTGGCTGCCATTACAGGCCTCTATTTTGTTTATTCAGCAAGAGTAAATGGAGATAAATAAGTGTAACGCTGAGATGAGCACAATCATAATGGGAGCTGACGTCTGCAAATTTTGAGAAGAAACCTTTCATTTTTTTCTCATGCTTTTTAGTGTCCTGAAGACAAAACAGTTGTGAATGAAGCATGTCACACAGTAAGGTGCAGTTAAATTGCCTTGACAAATGCTCTGATGTCTCTTTCATGCGTGACAGGCACTCTAGCACATTTCACTTGTTTTATTTCACTGTCTTGCTTGTCTGTTAGATGCTTCTGCAAACATGGCAGTGTGTCTGCCTTCTGTTGTCAACATTCCTATGTGTCTGATTTTCACTGAGGTATTTTCCAAACCTTTTTACCTGGCTGTGTGGCTAGTGATTGTTACTTTTGGCAATCAGCTAACTACACTGCCTAGTAACTAGGCTGAGAGAAGAGACAGATCCTTTTCAACTCTTACTTTGACAAAGTGTAGGGGTTTGCCAAAACCCTCTTAGAGCAGGTTCTAGCACTGTTAAGTATTTTCTCCATTGTTAAAATTCTTGAATGGTAAGCAAAGGGGTCAGGGTAAAAAACATTTATAGCATGCATGAGTTTCATATTGAAAATCATTGCTCAAAACCCCTTTCACTTAGTAGGTTGTTAAAAGACATGAGAGCTAAGTGAAAATGATTTTCCTGATACCTGACTGATAAACTGAAGGGTCCAACCAAAAAACTTCTTAGTTCAATCTTGGTGCATAAGCAATAAAGTATAAAATGAGTCTTCGTGTGGCTAAATTACGTAAATACAACAGACAGCATTCTTGGTCCAGGAAAGTTCCTAAGGATTGTAACACCATCTTCAAGAGGTCTAAGATTTCATTTGATATTGCCAACAAATACCATCCACTTCTGTTGGACAACTGAAATTCTGGAAATAAAGCTGTAAATGAATACGCATTATTAGTGATTTCGCAGTAGGGATAAAGATGTTGTAAAGAAGTTTCGTAATGCAGTTTTCTTTACTGAGGTTGTAGCAGGGAATCTTGTGCCTTGTTTTGATGGCAGTGAAGTTACTGATTGTAATGGATACAATCAGCTAAATACACTGCCTACAAACCAAGCACTACTCTTAGGATGGGGTCGTGGCATTCAAACCTAGAAGAAAAAGAAAGCACTTCCAGTAAATACATTAACATACCCTATACCTTCAAATGCTCTTATAATAACAAGCAATTGACAATAATGGAGGATATTGGTCATACCATCCTTAGTGTTTTTCTACTAAATCCAAAGTCTTTTTATCACAAATTAATTGCTCTTAGTAATTAAAAACTGCAGTGGCTGCATCACAAAGATAATATCAGGAGTGCAAAGACAAACAATGAAATATTAAAATATAAATTATCGTAACACACCACAATGGAAATGGGAAATGAGTAAAGCTTTGGCATGAAGTCCTTGCTCCATGGATGTAGATTAAGTGGTAGCTGCATAGAGATGTAAGGAGAAATACAGCTGCAAATTTCAGCCAGGAGAAAATGTTCAACATGAATAACATTCTACCTGGTTTGCAGCATGTCAGCTGTTAGTGCTTATGTCACAGTGATCCTACTTATCCTTGTTCTCTAGTTGGGGCATTTGAGTTAATGTTCTACTGCACAGGTTATGTGCAATTTCCATTTCAGAAGAAAGTGCACGTAACTACAGCAGCAGTAAGAATGGTACAATTTAACTTATTTCCCAGAAAAATATAGGCACACAGATAGTGCTGGAAGTCAGATGTCAGACTGCTCAAACCTTTTACAGTAATTTGTGGTAGCTAAAGATACTAGCAAAATTGTTCTGCAGAACAAAACTGACTGTGTATAAGTAGTTATAATCAAATACGCCTTGTGACTAATATATATGTATGTATTTAATAATGTGATAAACCCACTACGTATCGATTTATGAGGCTATTCCTAAATTATAAATGTGTCAGAGACTGTGAGATTACAAGGATAAGTTTGTCTGCAAATTAAACAGTTTTGCTAGCTTTCACCCATAAATACGTTATCGTTAAAATGCATAAAAAGGATTCAGGACTTCCTCTCAAGAAGCTTACCTTGTAATACTCCTGATAAGGACTGCATTTATAAAGAAATGTTTAAAAAGATTTAATGGAAAGGAGAAATTGGTGAGCTTCTTCTCTCTTCATTTCCTTCCCTTTTCCATAGCTCGCACAGCAACCTATTCACTCATCATCCAGCAGTCTTTCCCTGGTAGACATGCCTCTGCAGGTGGTTCCCTAGGTGGCCCCTGTGTGCTCCATCTCTTCTCCTAGGACCCCTGGGTTGTAGTGTCCCCAGTCCAGGCTGCAGGTCAGCCCCATGCCTGTAACCTTTGTATACACTCTGTCGTCATGGTCACTCAGCTGGGGCTTGTGCATGGAGACTGGACTGTTGCTTTCAAACATCCAGATGGCTCTTGCAATAGGAAGCTTTGTTGCAAAAGAAGTTTCTATGGGCAAAGTCAATAGGGGGCACGGACAGAGTTTCCATCCTGCTCCTGTGGACAAACAGCTACAGTTGTGTCACAGATGCTAGCTTTAGTATCACATGTGGCAGGCCAGGCTATAGGCTGACATACGGATACTCAGGCATTAACCTGGTTTTATTCATACCAGGAGTCTAGTCTTTTGATGGCTCAAATACCTTGTAATTTCTGAAAATCGTGGCATGCAAATAGGGAGGAGGAATGAACTGACAAAAGTAATCAACCCTTGATTACATTAGCGGAAGAATTTACAAGGCTACTGCAATAGCTCTCAGACTGCATAAAATTAGCTCAGGTAGCTTTGCAGTCTTTCCTTTGCTATCTAATTTTAGAATATGCTAGATCAGCAGTGACCAGCAGCAGTTTTTAAGTTTTTAAGTTTACTTTATTCCTTAAGTTGCTGAAGACTGATGATCTTAAATTCTAGCAACATGAGGTTCTCAAGCACTTAAGATTTTCTTCAAGCACACGTAAGCTTTTCCCAATTCCTATATCATAATATGAATTGAAAGTATTAGAAGGTGCCCAACGTAGCTACATAGCCCCATAAATCACAGTTTTTCTTCTCTGCAAAGGAAAATGACGGTTTAGAGAATGAGGATAAAAGCAGGTCCTGAAGTTAACTGTTACAGATGGAGTAGGAGACCGAGCATCTTCTATAGTTGCGGAATATGCCACCCTAGCAGTTACATCCCATCTGCCCTGCATGGCACTGTTTTCACACTACTGTGGTTTGCTGCCTTACCTGCACAACATGGGTGTTCTCACAGACCTTATTTCACTTTTACCCAAGTGAGTGTTTTCCTTGGGCAGGAGGCTCCTTCTGGTCAGTGTAATTAGCATGATCATACTGTCATATGTGCTTTGCATAATTAAATACAAGTACTTATGGTAAAATCTTTAGCCAGAAAAAAAGATTTGTAAGTAACTATTACTTAGGGTTTTATGGGAAACGTGCTGAGTGCCTAAGTAGTCAAGTAAAGATGAAAACCTTAGCCATAACATGCTTCATTTCTGAAAATGCCTATTCTTAAGCATTCACATCAGGCCCAGAAAGTGTCTACTTATAAAAGCTGAAAGGGAAAAAAACTGTGAGCAGTCAAGATGTTAACATTTTACTTTGTGGTTTTGCTTGGAAATAGTTTCTGTCTTGCTTCAGTCCAAAATAATCCTTTGAACAGAGACTGCATGATTTAAATAAAGGTGCGAGTTTTTAATACACCGATACAAGGTTTCTTCTCCCTCCATCTTAATGGCATAGTAAATTGAATTGTGCTGTTTTCATGAAGCACTACTATTGTTTGTACATTGCACTTATGTGATACTTTTGAATCCCATCAGGACAGTATGTAGCATGACAAACCAAATGCAAAGTGCTTTTCTCTAAGAGGACTGTCATCTAGGTTGCTTTCCCATATGGAAATAGCATATCAATAGTTAATCAGCTGCTTACCTGGAGAAATTGTTATCCATCATCCACAAGATTCAAATGGCTTGTAGAAGAAGATTGCTACTAGCAAGTTGCCCTTTGTTTGTTAGTTCCATGTACTCAATCCTTTAAAGCAAGAAAACTGCAAAAACTTCTGCAGGAGTGACCTTGCCAGTAGTGTTTAGGGGAACAGTATTTGCTCTTGGTTTGGCCTGCAGTTACTAGAGAAACTGTCTCTGATTCTTTCCCTTTGTAGCTCATGCCTAGGCTTGCCTGGTGACCCAGGAGACCCATAATTTAATCTGGCTAAGAATGCTTGTGCGTAGCTAGGGGCCTGATCTGAATCCCACTAAAGTCTTTGGTCAGATTTCCATTGATTTCAGTGAGCTTCGGATCAGCCTCATGAATGTCCAGATACTGTAAATGCAGTGGGTTTTAGTGCTTTGGGGTTTATTTTTTGTTTTGAAAATCTGATGGAATATTAAGAGTTTCTGCTTGGATGCCACTGGAAATGAGAGGGAGCATGGTTTGTTAACTGTTGCTTAACAGGTCTCACATCGGGATGGGCTGTTCAAAGTTTGGTTTTGGCATTTTGATTCTTAGCTGATTATTACCCTAACAGAGTACCCAGGGCTATATTTTCTTCAAGTCAATGACAACTGACAGCATTATGAAAGATGTGAGTTTGAAGAATCTACCTAATTAAAAGTGCCAGTTGTCATTGAAATGGGAAGCCAGAAATACACGCTCTGCTATTATGGCTTCAGTGCCATTAACAGAAACGCTTTTGAACTCCTGCATGATAGTAAAAATATCAAGTTAGAAAGTTCTCAGAACCTTACTTCTGTATCAGTGACAACCTCAGTAATTAGAGCCAACTGGATAAATTGCTAAGAACTTTGCTTACATTTTCCTGTGTTTGTTGGTATAAATATGTGCAGTTTGTCCTGGGTTTTGCCTCCCAACATTCAAGAGCTAGCACCTCATTACTTGCCTGATTGCAATGCTGTGATCTGGTTTCTCAGGTGAAGAGTTTGTTTACTGCTGACTTGCTGTTTATGTGTTAACTATGGGAACAAGTTAACTCATCAAAAGGAGGTGTTGTAGGGGTTCAGACATCTCCTTGACTGGCCTTTGTGGAACCTAGTCACTTCACTCTTTTGTCCGAGAATTCCCTAACTCTCAGGGCAGGCCTGGACAAGTTGGAGAAAGTAAGAAGGCAGGAGAAGTTCAAAGTACCTTGGACTGATCCCATAGGTCCAAACCAGCTTGGCATTAATTGAGGAAAAGACAGTAAGTGGATAATTCCTGAGACTGAACCGTGTCAGGGTCAGGTCCCAGATGGAAACTATGATCAAATTGTGGGCTCCAGGGCAGAAGATGGGCTCCCTTTGATGCCTATGCTGATTTGCAGTGGAAATGTTATTTTAGCCTTGATAAATCAAGAATAAAAGGAAATCAAGGCTTATAGGAAGAAGTCATATCTTTTATTACATTATAATATGGTACTGTGAACAAATTACTTGAAGACAAAGAAACCAGACTAAATAACATCTTCCTAAGCTTTGGCAAGAAAGCATCATCCCTAGAGGAGTTACAATCTGTTCTTGTGGAACAAGAAAGATTAATGTTATGATAAATACAGTGTCATGCAATTTTAAAGATAAAAAATACCAAATCTGAGGGCTTTCTAAGGAAACTGTGTTGAGTAAAATCTGCTAGAATTAGTCAAATGCAATTTTAATAAGTAATTAACAATCCATACACTATTTTTCACCTGGTGAACGTTTCACTTAAATATTTCATAGATACTTATGAGATAGAGTGGTGGACACAACAGGAAACAGTGCTAAATCAATTAAATATACCCTAAAAGAAGGAGCTCTTATTTGAATAAAACTGTGTAAACTGGAAATAGCTTTGAAAGCTGCATGCTAATTAACCTAATGGTGCACAGCTGAATACAGTTACATTCCCCAGAGCCACATGATTTCCTGTTCTATATAAACTATAAGCAAGGTATAGTAGAGGAAAAGTGAGTGGGTAGTGTTTGGCTGTTGGTGTTTTTGCTTCTGTATATGTGCTATAGGTTCTTGTAGCATTAGATGTATTTTATTGTTAGCTATTTGAAGCTGTTTATAAAGTATATTTCAGGTTTTCAGTAACTGGACTGACATAGGTAAGGCTTGTGTTCTTTATTGTTTGTGAAAGAGCTATATAGTTGTAAGAGCTGCTGGCTGTTGTGATGTATGAATGCATCTTTTAACCTTTCTTTTAGTACTCTGTTAGTATTCTTAATGTAAGTGCTTTCTAGTAAGACATTATATTGGTTTTATTAACCAAAGCTAAATTTATCAGTTGTTTGGCAATTGGGCTTCCTCATCTCTCTCTGGCATGGCTTATGCAGGTTATGCCATATGTATCTCTGGAAATTGATAGCACCTTAATGTTATTAAATCTCTTTAGTGTAGTGTCTCACCTCTGCTGATGACTATCCAACAGCTAAAGCACCTTGTATGCTTAAATTTAAAATGAAGGATGAAATTGCTGCCACAGTCTTCTTCATCACAAGGCTAGTGAAAAAGGAAGATAAGCTGAGCAAGCATAAAATGGAGAAATTTGCAGCTAAGCTGACAGCAGTACTCTTTGAAAAGTATAAGAATCACTGGTACTTGGACAACCCATCCAGGGGGCAAGCTTTCAGGTAAGAGGACCCTTAGTAGAAGGGGAAGGGGAGTGCAGTCTTTGTATGGCATTCAAGGTATAGTGAGTACCCTTTCAATGGCTGGAGCCCTTAAATTGGAATCAGTGACAGTAAAATGAAAGAGAACCACTTAACTATCCCTTAAGCTTGAAGTAATGTATCAGAACTGGCAAAGATGCACTTAACTGGAAGTCACTTCAGTGCCTGTGTAGGTATGATTAGAGAGCTGAGGTGGAAATCTTAAGACAACATGCACACAATGTTTTAAGTAGTCCTCAGACTTCTTGACTTTTCAAATGAGAAATTCACATAATCTAAAACTGACTTGTTGAGTTGTTGCAACTGCTTTTAATCCTCCTGGAAATTACCCATGAAGTGAGTTGCTGCATTTAAAACAAACTAAACTTTGGATGTATCAATCAGCTTATTATGCTGAATTGCTGATTGGTGCTGTAAGTGAGAATTTGCATCAACAGCCTGAATATATTGTGCGGAACTTGCAACCGTGTGCTCAAATCTTAAATCTACCTGCCTTTTTTTCTTACAAGGTGTATAAGAATAAACAAACATCAGACGAGAGATCCACTGCTGGAGCGAGCTTGTGTAGAGAGTAATGTGGACTTTAATAAGCTTGGTTTGCCAAAAGAGATGACAGTATGGGTTGATCCTTTTGAGGTGTGTTGCAGGTGAGTTAAATGCTGTGGCTAATGCATGCCAGATGTCCTATACGAACTTAATCGACTCCAAGGTTGTTAGTGCAGTGTGTATCTGAGGGTATATGTACTTACTAATGTCAGCTGACTAGTAATAGATGTCCGTACTGCTAATGCAGAGCTGCATTATACCAATACATCACTTTCAGATATGGAGAGAAGAATCAGCCCTTCACAGTTGCGCACTTTGAGGGAGAGGAGAACCCATTGCTTCCTCAGCAGATCAGCTGTGCTGTTGAGAGAGCAGCACTAGACTATTATTCTGGCATTTCTTCAGATGAAGAGAGTTTCAACAGGGAGCCAAAAGCTATCCCTACTGTCAACAATCCTAACAGTGTGTACCAGGTAAGCATATAGTAATGGTATGTAGTTTTCAAGTAAGAGCTAGCATCTAGCCTCTATGTTCCCCCATGAAGAAATGCAGTAGACTTAACACTTGATGACCAGACTAATCCTCCCTCTTTTGTGAATGTATATTAACATTGTCACATTTCTTGCTGTTTAGTTCAGTGACTACTACAAGCCACCCATACACCCCTGGTCCCAGTATCTTCGTCGGAAGACCTATATGACTGATGGATCAAACTATATCCAGCACAGGGGTCACAAGTTCTACAGATCGACAGCTGCTTTCACAGGACTGTGTGTTGATAGATACCACTGGGTCAACACCAAACGGTAGATCTGTGTTTGCTCCTATTATAGACTGTTGAAACATTGAGCTGTGGGATGGAGGCTGGCACTGCGGACTTTGATAAAAACAAAAAGCACCTACTGTCTAATCCCTATCTCTTACTTTGTGCATTTGAAACTTTGGGGTTTTAGTATAGTACCTTTTAAAAGTTTTATAGTGTTAACAAGATTAAAAATTAATATGAGACTCTATTTGTAAGTTAAAAAGGAAATGCATTTATCAATAAATCTCATGGTTTTTATAAAAGCTGTCTGATCTGCTGTCAGTGTCCAGAAGGGAGTTAAAATGCTTTTTGGTGAAAACAAAAGTAAATTAAGGATGACAGATACATCCTCCAAATTGCTTTGAACGATAGACTGCTTCCTTCTGGAGAAGGCAGCAAAGGCAGCTGCGTTGTGAGTAAAACATCTACATGTCGCAAGCGGAATCGCTTCTCTGCTCCCCCTTCAGTGAAGCATTGGTACACGCAGGTGGGCTTTCTGCCTCTAGGCTGTATCTTACCTGTCAGAAGAGCACAGCCTTATGGGCAGGAAAGGGATGAATACGTGAAGTTGAAACTTTCCAAAGCTACGTATCACCCTGCAGAACGATGGAGCTCTTATCTCTAAGGATGTCTAGCCTATCGGTTTGCAATATTGCCGTGCACAGGGAGATGTTCTCTTAGCTTGGGACAACATGAGTCAAACTGTCTTCTGCCTAGTCCGTAACTGCAGACATATGGAGCCTGCCCTTTTAAAAGTCTGCTTAGCTTTTATGTTTTGGTTTTTGCTGTTGTGTTGTTTGGATTTTTGTTTGTTTGGTTGGTTTTTTTTTTAATGTGTGGGTATTGCTACCTGGAGCATTCATTAAACTGAGTAAAGATGTGAGGAGAGATGTCTTGATGGCTGTAATAGAACTTGCACTCTAATTCCTTAATCCCTTCACTGTAATTACTAGGGTTTTTGGTTTTTTTTTTGAAGCAAAATCAAGATAAGCATCTGTGTATGGAGTAAGGGTGTGAACAATTGATTCAGTGATTCTGAGAGGGTTGCATAGAGCAGTATTTGTGAAGTTATAATAATCTGAATATTTACCAGTGTTGAATACATTGATGTATAATGAGGTAATGGTATAAATGTTGATGGTCTACAGTGTCTTATGAAATTAATTTAAATCTTTCTTGTATTGTTAGGGAAGGAAGATCTTGGGTGACTGCTCTTTTCCCAGTTGCTTTTTTACCTAAACCAGAGGCTGCAAGGAGGTGATGCTTTGTTTATCAGAAAATACTGAATGTTTCATGTGTTTCAGGGTTTGGGTATTGAATGTCGGAGGAGGAAAGACTTTCTCCAAGGTTAAGAGTCAGGCTAGTCTTTGCTGGTGCAGGACCTTCATTCCAGTATAGGTGATACTATAGAGCAACTGAAATATGGTGTTTTCAGAGCAAGCAAAAGTTGTCCGGGCTGAGAAATTTGCTTTTGTGGTAACCATATCTCTTGCTCTTGGTGTGTAAGTATGTAGGTATAGTTACTTGAGTTGATAAGTGAGAGGCATCCCTGCCCATGGCAGGGAGATTGGAACTAGATGATCTTAAGGTCCTTTCCAACCCAAACCATTCTATAATTACAGCTTTCACTATCTCGCTAAGTCAGAAGGAAAGTGTAACTGTCAATTGATGTCTGCAGAGGCTTCAGAACATGTAGTGAAGTGATGCCTTAGTTGAGAAAAATTTTTTTTTTTTTTGGCCATTAAGTAGTCTTGTGAGCAATTGTGGTGTTTTTTTGTTTTTTTTTTTTTTTTTTGTTTGTTTCTGAAAACTGTCTGAGCTTTTCCAACAGCATTTGACTCTTTACTACTTGGATATAGGCAGAAATATTACTTAGGCTAAAGGCTGGTCACATGAAAAGTTTTATTTTGCCTTAAAGCCTAAGGACAGATTCAGAGGACCAAGTTAGAAACAAACCACTGAGTATTCTCTTGTGTGCCATTACAGCTTTCTGCCTAGGTCTGTTTTCTCTTCTAACGCATTTATTTGTTTTACCAAACAGTCTTTCTCAAAACCAGTTATTTCAAGGTAGTAAAGAAGCAAGTCTTCATTGCCTTTACTGTTTAAAAACTGGTGTTCATCCTCTATGATACGCACCAGCTCTTCAGTTAACACATCCACTTTATCCTCAAGTTCTGATGTGGACAAGTAAGAATGTGTTTCCTCTTCAAAGCTATAAAAAAAACCCAACAAAAACAAACAAGAAGTCTGTATATAGACATATACAGAAGGGAATGCTAAAAATCATACAGTAGAAATGCCACTAATACAGTACCTGCAGACTTTTCACAAGAGCAAACCAGAAAGACAGATTTCACTGAAACTAGTTTTCTGTTACAATGAAAGTGATGGTAGCTTATAGAGAAATAATCACTTTTTCTGTGACAGGATAGCAACAAATCCAAGCTCTCCTTTGTATAGCACAAGTCAGATGTAGAAGGTTAGGGACATTGGCTTTGTAGTATAAAGCAAGGTCATGAAGAAGAGGTGTCATGATTTGTTTTGTATCACCCCCTCCAGGTGGTTCAGTTGTTGCTGTCTTTATACAACAGTTAATAATACTTTCTGTCAAATCATTCTTACCGTGTCCTCCATCCAAACCTGCCCTTTTCATAGCTGCTTGAGGTATGAAGGAAATGCTCTTTTTTCTTCCCAAGCAACTTGTCATTTACTGGTTCCTCAAATTCTGTATGGAGCGAGATGTTGTTCTTTGTGTTATGCAGTAAGCAGAGAAGTAAAGAAAGCAGATCAGTGTTGCTTTTACAAGCATTTATCTAATTTCTTAGGGAAGGTGAACTTTCAACAAGACCAGGTCTCATGGTCTTATTACCTTCTCAAAGACTTCCCTGTCTGTGAGGCTTTTCACTTTCACCTCAAAAAGTTGGGAGATGCAGCTTGCTTCCTCCTTGGAGAATGGTTCTTCCTTTAGCAACAGCTCATTTATTCCATAACATTTATCACTCTGGTGAACTGCTGACAGCTGGAGCCTCAGAGAGAATGTTTCAGTAAGACAAGCCTTTAGTGCCTAGAAAATTAAAAAAAAAAACAAACCCAAAAACCACCAACAAAAGCCCCAAACCTGTACATGGGCAGGATGTTAATACACAATATGGTGGATTTTTCTACTGGATTGCTGCTTACACATGATTCTTTCTGGTGTACAGTGGTTGTGTAGCAATAACAGCAGTTCAGGTAACACTTAGCTATTTTTATTATTAGAAGTTGCACAAAGATGTTAAACTCTCCCTTTAAAAATGGCTTCCCCCCCCCCCCCAACACTGCTATAATGTAATTACTTTTGGAACATGTTGACATACCTGATGAAAAAGCCTTAGAAAGAGTGGGTTGGTGTCATGGTTGAAGTCATCAGCAGTGATATGAGCTAAGCAGTGCACAAGGAGGAGAAGGAAATCTCCTGCAGAGCTCAGGCAATCCTTTAAAATGAATAGCTTGTGCTTTGAATTCTGAGAAATAACAAATATCCAGAGCTGAGATGAGCACAGCAGTAGTCAGCTCAGCTGATGAAAATCTTAAAATGTTTATCTCAATTTTAGTGAAGTTAAAATATTCAAATTAGAGTCCTGAGGATAGCCATATAGACATGAGAGCAGTATTATCATAAAACATTGTTTAATGCTCCATGATGCCAATCTAAAGCATTTTTGTTTACTGTTTCTAGTCAGTTTTATATTTATATGTTCTGAACTTCAGAGAACTTCTCTCTCAACATCCCAAAGTAATAGAAATAAATAACACTAAACAGTCAGATTCTGTAATTATAACAAGTAAAGTGCCAATACAGTCCTGCTGTCTATAAAGCTGACTATAGAGAATTTGGTAGAAATGGAAGTGGTAGAATTTGGATGTAAGAAACAGGGTAAGCAGAGCTGATTTAATAAATGTGCTTTGAATATGACCTTCCTACTGAACATCTTTTCAAGCCCAGTACTCTGGAGTGCTCTGTTAAGTTTGTGTTTGGATATATCTGGAGTATACCATTAACATGTGATAATTTCTTAGATCAATATTTTTTTCCTAGAAAGCTTCAAGCATATTACAAAATGAAAAGTATGAAACATTTTTGCATTGAGCTTCTTAGTCCCATAACTTAATGGATGTGAGAATGAGAGCAATGGCTAGATGTGAAGTTGACAAACCTGATAAAAGAAAGAGTTTCTGAAAGCATTGCCAGTGGCATTACTAAGAGGTATGCTGGAAGCAAGACACAGGTTAATTTCTGGAGCCTGCAAAGAGAAGGAAAAATGCTTCTGTACAAAGTGTGTATGCACATCAAATCTGCAAAGTAAGTTGGGATTAATGGGATAAAAGTTCATTTAAATGTCAGCTTTGATTTGCAGTGGGTTCACAGAGCCAACAACCATCCATGAAAATGGAGGCTGTTTAAAAAAATCAGCAAATCATAGTAGTTCATCTTGCCAGTTTTTCCTACTTAAGTAAATGAAAGTCTGCTCTAGCCCTGGAGCTCTGGCTGTAGTCACCATCATTTTTATTATTATTTGATAGTCTTATGAAAGACCCTGGAGAATTTACCTAGGCTAAAGCTATAGTGTGCAAACTGTATGAAGAAAATGAAAGTATCTTTGGTCCAAGTTATAAAGGAAAACATCACAATATTATGCAGTATGCAGGGATTTGGTAATGCAAGAAATAAGTGATGTGATCAAGAAAGATGCCACAATAAATATAAGAAGTGATCATGGATTGTGTGGGAGAAAGGGTTGACTTCAAAACAGTCCTGCACCATTGTAGAGAAAACAAATGGAAGTCATTGCCTGATGCTTGCACACTAGTCACTTCCTATTTGCTCTTAGCTTATAGGATACTTTGAAGCCTGTTGGCTGGAGAAATTTTATTATAACCATCATGTGGAAGCATGATAGTTTAATATACACATATATGAGTATATTAAGAACTTACATCAATGTGAAATCTGAGAAACTGTAGGATGGAGATGCCATACTGATATATGATGAACTCCTTTGGTGAAAGGCTTGCAGGATCAACTACTGTTAGTTCTGCTTGAGTCATTAAGGCATCCTGTATACCCTGAGAAGTACTTGCTTTTTCTGCAAGAACAGTACCATTTCATTAATTGGTTTTATATTTTATTTCCTTTGGCTGAGAGGTAACACTGCAATACACATGTACTGCATTTTTCATCTTATATCATCATTGTTGAATATGACACCCACATTTCACTTTTCCTAGTTGAAATTTCTCATAACTAAGGCCTAGAATAGTGACATTAAGCACATTAGTGTGCCTCAGAGCTGATCAGCAGCAAAGTCAAGGTTGTCCTATGTTCTTTTTCCCATTCAATGGTAGAACACTTTTTTCAAAGGAGAGTAACTTTCTGATGTTTGTTCAGCAAAATCTGATAATGAACACAACCAACAGCTACTTGAATGAAGAAACTGATATCTTCACATTTCACTTAAGTTCTTACTTTCTTACTTAAAAGAACAGAGTTGAAATTTACTTTTGTCCTGCCTTTGGCTTTCTAATAGCCCAGTTGCCACTGCATGACCTTGGAGCTCATCGTTCACATCTTTCAGAAGACCAAGAAGAAAAGAGGTTTTTATACACTCAGTTTTATCAGCACCTGTGTAAACAAAAATGGAAATATTGCTTTCCAAAGCAATCCATCTCAGCATATTTTTTTTTAGTGAATGTTTTACACATTGGAATTACATAGATGTGTAAGGCAAAATAGGTAATTTTGCTGCTTGGAACATGACATTGAACTCTGGGCAAAGATGTTAACGTTGCAGAGAAAATATATTTCTAACCAAAACACTTTACATTATCCAATGCACTAGTTTTATCTTTTTTCATGTATCTCAAATAATAGATGGAAGTCTGTTTAAAAAGGAAGAACGGTATGTTGAATTACAAGCAAAAAACCCCAAATGAACAAAACAAAACCCTAGCTCTGACTGCTTCTCATTCCCATAGTTCTTGTTGGACTGCTGACAGTCTCCCTCCCCCCATAGTTACTAAAAATGTTCTTTGTCACCAATGCAAGTGAGGAAAAAAATTCTATCTCCCTTGAACTCTGTAGTGACTTTCTATCAAAGTGTCGAATTCTGCATCTCACCAGAATTGATAGGATTTTTTCCCCCCTAACTAATAAATACATTTGCCTAAGTTCTCTTAACTCAATATTTGGTTTATTATAAGGGCTCCATCATTGCTAATTCAGTTATAGGCTAGTTACTTATGCAGATATCAGATGTGGCTCACATATTGTTAAGCAACTAAAAAGGAGGTAGTTGGCATGAAAGGAAGCCTCTTGTGAGATCACTCTGTGCACCTCTATGTGTGGGGTAGTAGCCAATAAAGCATCTTAAGGTTTTTACCATGCAGAGAAGGTGTTGTGAACTGTGGACTCAGAAGAATGATTCTGGATGCCATCAGGTGTTCTGCCTGCTTCAGCACCTTGATATCTATGAGAACAGTATGCATTAGTTAATTGCTGCAACAATTCCAGTTAGGTTTCTGTCCATTCCTCTCGTTGTTACGTAAGCTAACCTTGACTTTTCTATGTAGTATTTGGACTTAAGGTATCAGTTTAAAAATCAGATGTTAGGAATAAAAGTTGTACTTTTTGACCAAATGTCAAATTTTTGGAAGAGGTTTAAAAACAGAAATACATTGGAATCTCTTCAAGGGGCTAGATAAAGAAATCTTTCTCTGGCATTCTGATAATTTTGTTACTCTTTGAACCACTTGCTTTTTGGGAAGTTCTGGGAATTGCTTACAGGGTGATAAGGGAGCAACAAGGCCAACTGGACTGCTTGATGCACTTAGTGTGTGTTCTCTTTAATTTTAGTTTTAGTTGCATGAAAAAAATATTTTTCATCAGTTTCAAATTCATTTTTTTTGCATTATTTCTGTGTTTAATGGAATTCCAGGACTGTGCTATCCCGCTTCATCAAGCTAATGAGTAAATAAATGCCTGTTTACTTCATAGTGAATTCGTTGGAAAAGACTTTGAAGTATTAAGCGATTGATCACATGTGATAGTGCATATGTTCCCTGTGGAACCTTTTCAATTCAAAGAAAAACAAGTTCTCCTGCTTCTCAAGTAGCGGCTGATGTTTCAAGAAAACCACTATGGAACTGCTAACCCTAAGGCTGGAGTAAGCTCAGCTCTGCAGATGCATAAATATCATCTAGGTAAAGGATTTAATTTTATTCACATCCTAGAAAAAGCAAGCACCTATGTAAGTATCCAGTTTTACATCTGAATTTTGATAATATCCTTTACTTGAAAGGGTGAAACCCTGATATGTTCTGAATTGAAAATCCTATGCCAAACCTGACTCACTCTTAGTCAAGAACGGTAAGAGCTGGTCATCTGCCTTGTGATGTATCCCTGGGACCCAGTAAGAGTTGGTTGATGATAGAGGGCTGTTGCTTTGCTGAGTTTCTTTTCCTTTTTTTGCTTCTTTTGTTCTCATTCTCAACTTCTGTAAATCTGGGTGAAAATCCTTTCCTAAGGAAGCTTTCGTTTCAGTGCATTCTTTCATCAGGTTCTACAGTGAAAAGAAAGGAGATACAAAAGTAAGTACCTATGAAAAGCACAATGGAAATTTCTTTTTTGCTTCTATGAGAGCTTTTCTTTACTTCTCCCCTTGGATAAACCTGGGGTCTGTATTTTAGAAACTTTTTTAGAAACTTCTATTCCTTTGCATTATTCAACTGCCTGAAAACAATATTAAGCAGCAAATACAGAGACCTTCAGCAGACTCTCACCTTATGGAATGAAAGTTCTCTGGCAGTACATACTTTGTTTAGGGCAGACACTAGCTGCTAAGTGTGCTTTCTACAGTTAGATTTCTCAAACTCTATAATGATTAGCACCTCTGTACAAGATATGCTATTGATGGAGTATCAGTCTTTGTAATCCTTCAGTAAAACAAGAGGGAAGCTGTGTGAAGGGAAGCAGCCACACTGTACCCTATCGTGCTGTTCAGCATATGCTGTGGAAACAAACCGTGTGGGCTTCAAGCTGACATTTTTGTTCTGAAAAGAAGAAAACTCTCTTAAGTTTGATTTCTTTGTTCCCTTGTACTTTTGCTTGGGGCACAGCCTACTTTTGAAATCTGTGCTTCTCCTATCCTTTTCCAGCTACTTAGTCTTGTGTTCCTAATCTCTACATTTAACCATTTTCTTCATGTATGTGTCATGAATTCAGGATATAATCTATGCAATGTAGCTGTGATCATGTCTCATTAACATTATGCTATTAATCTAATGTACTGTGCATATGATGCAGCCTGTTAAATTAGAGAAAATTTGGGATTTGCTCTTTTCTAACCTGCAATGGATCAAAATGACTTGAAATAGTCATCTTTGTTCTTTCACTTTCCAGGAAGAGTTTCAGCTGTTCCTCCAGCCTTCTCACTTTCTGCTCTCTGAATTCTTTCAGTTCACTGGCTATGATGTTAGCTTCCTCAGAAAACTACAAGTCACAAAACAAACCATAAGACCTTGGGAAGAGCGATGCTTGGATACAAAGTCTTTTATGCAGTAACAGCAGCAATGCAAATTATTTGGCATTTTCTGAATAAAATTCCTGGGTAATATATCTTTAGTTTTACCTTGTCCTGGATGCAGCCTTTCAGATTTCTGACTATTTCCTTAAACTGCGTCTCTCTCAGTTGTAACAACCTTACAGTTTGTATAAATTCCAGCACTAAAAGTATATACTCTGTGTTGTCCTTCAGGAGATGTGAAATGTCCCTGGTGTCATCACTAATCGATAACTCCTGAAAGATAAAATGGTTGTGTGAAACAGAGCATTAAACTTGTGAACCTTCTTTGGTTATCTTACTTTCCCTGCAGTACAGTGAGAACAGATTTAAGAATCAGAGTTTTTGAAAGTGCTATAACGGAAGCCAGGTAACTATTTTACAATCCTATGCACCCTTTATAAATAATTAACTTAAGATTTTTTAAGGAGTTCTAAGTAAATCCATGTTTAAAAGCAGATCTGAAGTATCTGATCTTTAGTAGCTATGTCCAAGGCATTTTCCAGTTCTTTTTGGCATAAAAAGTGAATATAAATATTCTGCAATCTGGAGTTAGCTGTCTCTTCTCTAGAAATAGACACAATTCCTGAGAAATCTGTAAACTTCAAAGTGTAGTGACAACGTACTGGAGGGGTTCCACATTCTAAACCAAACTATCAAGAGAATTTTACTTCTACAATAAGCTGTTCCAGGCCTGTGCCTTCCTTTTGGGACCTTGAGGCAATTTTCTTGAGCTTGTAACAATCTTGCAGCATAATGACTGTTTGTCGCAGGTGTCTCTGAGATAGGATGAAATATGCCACGAGGTTCCCTAACTTCTCTCCTTCTGTCTTCTGGATCACTTGCATTTCTTTGGCTTGCATCTGGAAAGAAAACATTACCAAGTCTTACAGATTACTTGCAGACTTACGTCTAAGTGTGTAAATGTTCCAGTTCTCACTGCAGGTTTGGAAGTAGAAATCCAGAGGGGGAAGAAAACAAAGTGCCCTGAAGAACAATGAAATCTATTGACTTAAAATGGGACTTCAAAAAGTTTCCTCTGGTGGCATGAGTCAAATAGTTGTGAACCACATAAAACATTGCTGAACCTAAAATAACATGACCAGAGATTTTACTAAAGTCTTATCCCTCTATATAGCTGTTGGCAAATGACAATACAATGCTTTAGCTGATGTACCTTTTCTTCTGTTTGTGCTTGAAGTTCCAGTCTGAATTGTGCCTGCATGTTTCTCAGCTCAGCTTCTGATTCTTCCTTTAAACCTTTAAGCAAATCCCCTTCCTGATGATGCTTCTGGAGAAAAGCCACTGCTCTTGCTACTTGCTGTTTCTCTATAGTCTGAGCAATCTCTTGGGCTACGTCTTCACCATTATTTTTGTAGTCAAAACTCTTTAGGATCCTCATCACACCTTCTGGGCAAGTCAGATTCTGAAGCAGGTAAGAATAGTTATATGAGCAAATAAGTTGTGTTTTATAGACATGAACTTGTTTCCAGCAGTGGGTTTGTAGTGAGTGTAATCGGCAGGACTTCTGACAGCAGGGTTTTGCCATGTGCCTCCGCATATGCTCCAGCCTGTGTGCCCTACACATCCTGTAGGTTGTCAGGCAGGATGGACATCTGTGCACTCACAGGCTTTGTGAATTACCTTTGTGAGGCTCATGCGGGGAGGGGTGAAACATGAAAATTGTGAAATGCCTCTACCTGAAGGTTGCTGTAGACATCCAGGACTCTGTACAGACATGCTTGCCTCAGAGCTTCCAGCTTTACTATCTTTGCTGCTGAAACTTGCAGTATTTGGGTTAGAGAGTCTGGTGAATGCTTGACTTCCCAGGAATGTAGTTTCTATCAAGCAAAAGAGAATAAAGGGCAGGGATTTTCTATACCAAGTAGCACTATGGTCACCAGGATTAGTGAAATCCAATTTCCTGCAGAATTGTGATAGAAAGTGTGAGTCAGTTTGGACTAGTCTTTCCTCTAAGGTTGTTAGAGGCTCCAGTGGAAGCAGTTCCTACTTACGAAGGAATGGAGTCACACTGCTGGTTTTCCTCATAAGGGTTTTTAAAGTCTGCATGTCTCCTCTACCTGCCTGTTTATTTGTATAAAATTTGTAAGTTCTTTAGTTTCCAAGTCCTCTATTCACCTGCAAAGTTAAGTGAAATCAGGAAATGGATAAAAAAGTTTGGCATTAGCTTAATAAGAGATAGGCAAACATCTGCTCCCAGAACAGATTTATAGACTGTAGAATGACTCTCTGCACTATTAAAAGCTGCCTGTATAAACAAAGTTATCTCAAAGGTGGAATTTACCTGCAACAGTGCGTAAATAGTAATAGTACTTTCTTTAAGTTGGCAAAACATCTTTTAAGCTTCCTCTAGCAATGTTTTCCTGTTCAGACAGTAGCAGGAGTCTGTGGGTATGCGGAGTAGTAAAAGCTAAAAGGCAACACCACAGGTGGGCTCTCAGATTGCATAAATGGCAGCAGACCCTTCTAGAAAGTGAAGAAGTGTAATGAGATGCTAACTCAACTTGTTTTGAGGAAAAAATGTTATTAGAAGAGGGAGATTTTCTACTTTCTTGTCAAAGTTTTTCAATGCCTCTTTGGTTGTCTCATAGGGTTACTCTCCTAGCAAAACCCAGGACATGCTAGAGGAAAACCAGCATATTATGGTTGTAGATTCATGTAATAAAATCCTAAGATACTGGAAGATAGAATGAGGCCCATTAAAGCACCCAAATCCAAAATAGAGGTTGTGAAATAAGAAGAAAATGCACATTTAAAGAGGTGAGCAAAAGAAATATACATGTTAGCTAAAAAAAAAAGCTTCATACTGGTAATATTTTTTCTTTTGTAACAATAGCTCGAAACTTAGAATTGTTTTTCTTTGATAAAGAAAGTGCTTTGCCACCTGTACTGAGACAGTAAAATATGTTTAGTCCTGTATAGGGAGATCTGGAGCATTTAATTTAAGCCTGTAGCCACTCTGATCGTACAGCCACTCATGTAAAGCCAAAACTTAGCATGTGTGTTTGTATCACCCAGTGAAGATTACATTCATTCTGCAAAGCAGTGAGGTGACAATAGCAGGACTAGCATAAAGGAAAATAAGCAAATGCTTTAAACTCACTTGCTGCTCAGTGAAGTTAGAATCTGGGACTTGTAAGCCAAGAAGACAAAATGAGAACTGATGTGGAATTTCTTCCAGGAAATGTAGGGTCTGTTTGGGCAATATTAAGTCTGGGCTGAGACCCGAATGCTTAATTTCTTCCAATTGTTTCTGACGGAGGGTTTGTTCAGCATGGTGGTGGTGTTCTGACAGTCCTTTCAGAAGCGAGTCCTTTGTGCTGTTTGCTTCTGTTCCTTTACTGGTCTTCATCCCCTGAAATTATAGACATACCACATGAAACATCTTCATGATCAGGAGCAGCAAAGGAATGAGAATTGAGTCATACTGAATCTGAGCACTAAAAATCATAGTCAAAAATGAGACATCAATGTTTGTTTAAGTCACATAAGTAGATGATTTACTGTGGGATTAAGTACCCAAGTGTTACTGAAAATAAGGCCACTGTTTCTTTTGCCTTCACACTGAGAAACAAAAACTAGTTGAGTTTCTGTTTTGCCTTGCAGTGGTCATAACAGAAGATTTTTTTCTTCTTTAATAAACCCCTTTTTGCATCAATTTCCTTTTCTGAAGTCGTGGGAAAATGGAAAGGGATTCAAAAAGGTACGGGAAAACTTTCTTTTCCTGTGTATCAGCTGAGAACTCAAATGCAATGCCAACCTTACCCAACTTCCTTTATGGTATTCCTTTTCCTCAGCCTTGGATAATTCATAAAAGGCAAAGATAGTGTTTATTTCTTCTGTCAATAAGGACAGTTCCATGTGTGCCAGTTCACATGCATGCTTCTCAAAGAAAAACCTACAATCAGATATGCATGAGACAGGACTGAAGAGACATCACTGATTTTAAATAGTCATTACTATGAGGCACCTGTAAGATTCATTTGTACACGGCCTGGACAAGCAGTAGGCTGTAACAGGTATCTTCTGTTGAGCCACACAAAAAATCCAAATTTAAGCCTGTTAGGGATGAAAGCTTTCAAAGTTGTAGAGAATATATATATTTTGTAACTGAAAGTGCAGAAACGATTAAACAAAGATTTCTTACCTTGTCTGAATTTCTTGTTGTACATGTCTGGTCCTTTCTGAAAGTGAAGTGGGCAGAATAGGTGAGGCTATGGAAACTGAAGCAGTTTCCTGACTTGTTTCAGCCCTTAATGTCTCTGAATGAGCACCAGATGCTTTTAAAGTGGTTGATGAGTAGCCTGTAGAAGAAACACGGCAGAATATATTTACTGCTGTGTCATGGGTTCAGCAGTAGCAGTCATTTTTCTCCTTCTTAGTAGTTGGTGCAGACTGTGTTTTTGACTTGTGTCCTGAGAACAGCGCTGATAACACCAATGTTTTAGTTACTGCTTAGTACATTTTGGTCTGGCCAAAGACTTTCTGAGCCTCATGCTCTGCCAGGGAGGAG